>VXBT01004747.1:0-104548 GCA_013400235.1 Oriolus oriolus
GGGGCGCCCGTCCGGCCCTGCCCGCGCCCCCGGGTGTCGCCTGGAGGGGCGGCGGCCCCGCGCTGTGCTCGCCGGCGGCCATTTAGCGGTACCTGGGCCAGCGGGAGGGTCCGGGGGGCCGCCGCCCCCGAAGCGCGCCCGGCTCCGCGCCGCGGCTCCTGCAGAGTCATCGCTGCGCCGGGGTCTGGGGCTTTGTTTGGGGTTCGGGTTTTCCCTTGTCTTCCCGGAGTGTTTCAGGGCGGATGACCTAAATTTTAATCGTGCGGAAAGAACAAGCTATTGAGTTGGGGCCAAAGAGGAAAAGTTACCGGGCTCTGCTTTTCTGTGCCGTAAGGTCACAGCGAGTGCGAAAATGGGGATTTAATATTTTATCATTGCGAATCAGGGTTAAATGTCCTAAGGGCTACATTTCTGTTTCACCCTTCGGGGTGATGCTTTGTGTCCATCAACAGTGTTATAAAGTTTCTTTGAATAGTTCAGAATCTCATTTCTATAGTAATTTTCCTCTTTGTCTTTCCTGCATCCCTCTATTCTTGGAAGGAGAAGGCGTTTTGGTATACAGGCTGCACAGGAGCACGTTTTTAACAGCAGTTCTGAGATTAAAAAGGCTGTAGAAATTGTGTTTAAAGGCTGGCTGCTAAGTGTTGAGAAAAACAAGAATGCTTGATGCTGGTTCCCATTGCAGAAGCCTACTGACCTCTTAAGAACACTTTGTACTTTGCAACCTGAGAAGAATCCCTTTTGTTCCTTGCATCTTTTTACCTTCAGTATCTGGTGGTTACTTGGTGGCTTTGATGCCATTTTAAATGGCTTGCCAGGTTCTACTTAGTTTTATATGTGAAAGAAATACCCAACAATGAAGTCTTAATCCTGCATCTTCCAGTAAGGAGTAAGGTAGAACAAATGTTGTTTTGGTGCTAAATCACAGCTGTTATGCTGTGGTGGTTGCTGCCAGACGTGCCTGTGGCTTCTGGCAGAGCCCTGACTGGACAACCTCTCTGGAGAATTGGTCTCTGCCCTCCAGGTACTTACTACCTGTTGTACAGCTGAGGAGTTCTCTCTGCTGAAAGGAAAGGTTTCTCTGCCTCCTCTTTCTGTGTCCTGACTGTTGCAAGAGGGAGGCGTTACTGTTGTCAAAGATGTTTTGTAATCTTTGGGCTGTTCGGGAGGAGCGGGGGATCAGAGACAGAATATTACTTCTGTAACCTTTTTCCAAACCTCAGGATTTTTGTTTTATTTTTGTTCTGGTGGAGGGTGGGAGGCAGTGGGGGAGAAAATTCGCTTTTTCTCCAGAATAATGCTTTGCTTCCTCCATAGTTCTTAGAAGCTGCTTCTTGGGAAAATGATTGTGACTTGCTTGAGATGCTGTGCGGAATGGTATGGCCAGCAGGGACACTCTGTGATGTTAACATCAGTTTCAAGGGGCTGACAGAAGCAGGAAAAGCTGTAGAAATGCTGTCAAACTCGAAAGCGCTTTACTAGCCTTACGCAGTTGATGTTCAGCTATCCTTACAGAATGGCAGAAAATGAAAACCTGACTTTGGAATATGGCTGTATGGATTTCACCCAGTTTCCAAAGAGGCCTGCCATTAAATATTACTGATTTCTTTCTGTCTAGCCAGCATTGTCCAGTATATGGCGTGTCTGCTGCATATTGTTCTGCAGTCAGTGCTAGATTCTTACAAAGCTGCGTCAATCCATACTTTCCAAAGCAAAAGATAGATTTTGTTATGCTGTTGGTGCAAAGAAATGAGTCAACTAAGTGAAAATTACCAATGGAAATGAATGCAGATGGAAGAATTTCTGCCTCATAATTGTCTTAATGGATTTTAAAATGTGAGTGTAGTCCAGTTTTTAGCATATGCATTAATGGCATGCCTGCAGTCTCCTGATTGAGTTCTGTTCTGCGGGCTCTATTTGAACAAGGAGTGGAGGTGTTGTGCAGGTCATCATTTGGGACTAATGTTGATCTACTAAGTAAGATCTTACGAAGTAAATCTGCTAAGTAATAGAGCACTGTGATGTTCAAGTTGTTGAAGTGTATGGCTCTTAGGCAAGTGATTTCCAGCAAAATCCTCTCAGTATTTTTCTCACAGCTTTTTGTATGCTTTCAACCGTGCCTGTTCCAGCATTTGAACAAGACTTCAGGAATAAATTAAAATCTTGTGATGATGAAAAATACTAATTTTTTAGCCACCACTTCTTGTTTTCAGAGTAATACACTAGTTTAAAAAACCAACAAAACCACATATTTCAGAAGCTAAGAGAAAGTCTGTGTCTTCAGAAGAGAAATCTTCCAACACTACTAAGTCCTGCTTCCTCTGAAGAGCAGAAATATCTGGATGTTGATATGAGATGATATTTTGATGCTAGTTTAGAGTGAAGTTTCCAGTACTGAGGCACAGTTCCGGGCCAAAGAGAATAAGCTCTACCAAGACCTCTGCCCTCTGTGTGGAGGACCAGCTAACATTTTTGTTCTGGACTTGTGTTTTGCCCTACCTGTGCTAGAGAACCCAGCCTTTGTTGCCCTTGGTGGACTTGGTGACGTGCAGTTGTACTGGTGAGCTCGTTCAGCTCCAGCTGCAGGAGAGCCTGTGGGGAGTGAAGAAGACTAGATCAGAGGGAGCTTTTGAAGCAAATCAGATGCTCATTCTCCTCACTTCAAGACCCTTTTGCAATGCAGACCAGAGCATCCAAAAGACACAGAGCAGGTTCCTTTTTTGGTAAAAACTAGGTTGGAAGATGAGCTTCAACCACATTGTGTTGTAAGAGCAGACTAGAGCTAGTGTGAAGCAAGGGTGGAATGCTTATTGCAGGAAGGTTGAGCCATTGGTGCCTGCTGCTTCCATCTACAAATGCACTGCCATGGATTGCTGGTATGTGATACAGTACAGAGTGCCAGCAGAGGGAGAAGAACAGCAAAAATCTGGGAATTGCTGACGGCCTGTAACATTTTAGGATTTGTTCTATGCTGTAGTTTTGTAGTAAATGCTTGTAGAATAAATAAAACCCCCCAAAACTCAGTGTTTGTTTTTGCCATAGTGAAGATTGGAAAGTAAGACTGGATCTATATTGCTTTACTACTTCGAGGAAACTCAAAATGTGTTACCTAATGTCAGATTTGTAGCAGAATAGTTTTTTGGCAAGCCATTAAGATTTTGCTTTTAGTCCTTCTTAAAATAAACTTTTGGAAAGCGTTTTCAGTACTACTGTCTGGAGGAACAGCATGATGTAACTTATGTCTCTAAAGTCCTGAGAAAAATTTGAGCTGCTTTTATTTCCTGAGTGTCTAAACTTGCTTTTTTCAGAGCATTCTGAAAGAGTCCATATGAAGTGTTGCTGCAGCCTGCAGTAGGGGTTGATGCTAATATTTGGGAGAGTTTTGCTGTGGTGTGCTAGACACCCTGTGAACTGTCCCATAATTTCATTACCTCAGCTTTGATAAACCAAACAAGCAGGTAATTGACTTTGTAAACTGGATTTGTCCAAATGAGTTTACCTCCTTGGTGTTCACTCCAGAGCTAATAAGGCTCTTATAAAAGGTTAATTGTTCAGCTTTGTGTCTTGGACTGAAGTTTCATAATTGCATCAAGGTAGCAGTACTCTAACAGAGTTAAGTCTTGTATTTCTCCCCCTCCCTCGTGCCAGGTAGAGCACCTGAGCAGTGAATGGGAATGGAAGAAACTCATTTTAGCTAAAATTAATTTTTGGCCCTTTTTCTTTCTTCTGTCTTACTTTTAATGTGTATTCGTTTCAGTGTAAGACTTTGTGCGTGCCTGGGATGGTGCAGGATGTGACTGAGGGAAGGAGACTGATTTTTATCAGTGTTGGTGATGGCTTCAGGTGATGGTGAATATGGCTTCAGGCTATATTGTTTATCCTTCACTTGTTTCTTTAAAACATATATGTGTGTATTTATGTTTTATTACTAAAAAAAGTCATACTTTTTCTGGATTACCTCTGTTTTGGGAAAATACTGGTATAAATTTAGCCTAATTACTGTGAGGAAAACCATTGCAAGGACTGCTCTTGGAACAAAAAATGTGGTTGCTAAAAAGTTATTCTGCTGCAGATTCATTCTTAACTAAAAGATATTTTCTGCAATGGGAATTTTCAAGGTGTTTTTCAAAAAGTTAATTGTAAGAGTTGAAGAAAAAGGTTTCTTTTTCTCTGCAGTTAGTGGTGGAGGAGTGCCCATCAAAGTATCTTCCTGTTGTTGGACTTGCTTTGATATTTCAGTGTTAGCTTGTGTAGTTTAAACGTCAGCATCTACAAGGGAAATGGAGAGCAAGGGTGAATTAATTTAGTTGGATAATATGGCAGTTGTTGCACAACGCTGATGTGTTTGCTGAACTTTGTGTACTTTTTGACTTATACCTGTGCTGCTGAACTGAGGCACATAATTATAAAGCTGTGCTGAAACAGGTGGTCATAGATTGTGATGTGCTTTGTAGTTAAGTACGTATATCTGGAAGCTTGTTATTTCATCTCTTTTAGTTTATTTAGATCTACATTAAATAAATGATTCTTTTTTAGGGCATTGGGTATTCATGATTTGTTACAAAGCTGACAGAAAGAATAGAAGTCTCTATCCTGAGTTTTTTACAGTAACTTGAACAAAATAAGATGTTGGAAACAGTTCAAAAACCCCAAAGAATAACAGCTGTAAATGCAGGGATAACGCTAATACAAGTTTGCAGTCTCTTCTCTGAGAGAAAAGAGGCTGTAGGAGCTATTCTGTTTGGAACGTAAATCTTCTTGAAGTTTAAGAACATAAAAACGTACTGTAGGGAAGGGAAAAAAACAAATGAATGGCTGCATTTCTGTATCTAGAAAAAAGTACTGATACGAAATGGATAAGAGCTATTTAGTTTACTTTCATTGTAACAGAAATCCATACGAAGTCTATGTTTTTTTTAAAATTTATTTATTTGGCTTTTGTTTGTTTCTGTTTCTTGTTGTTGTTGCTGCTCCCCAGCCCATCTATGTGTTGTCCTGTTGCTCACTACTAACTCTTTTCCTTTGCACCCTCCCCTCTCAAATGTTTCTGTGTGAGATATAGCTAAGGTTTTCTTGAAGAACACTGGTCTTAAAATAATCTGGTTAAGGAAGGCAATTTCCTGCTAATCTTTGAAGTTCTTGTGCCTCTAGGAAGTAGCATAGGCAGTTAAGAGAATCCTAGTACTAGTCCAGACTTTTTTGTATTGAGGCTGGGCAAAGTACAGAAATATTTAAAAAACACATCTTACTTGGTGACTTTCAAAAGGGGGAATAATACTTAATACTCTTAATAATTAATAATACTTAATACTCTTAATACTATTTTGTTAATTTTTTACCGTATTGCTATTTTGAAGCAGTAGGGTTTTTTGTATACTTCTGTAGATAGTAGTTGGCACTCACAACGTTGATCTGAAGTCCTGAGAAAGTTCTTCTGTAAAGGTTTGGTGTCTTAGGAACCATGCTTCTCAGTATTTCTGCCCACTATAATGGATATCTCTGTGCAGTAGTGTCAATAATGAAGGTTTCTCTGCAAATTTTTGGTATATTTTTCATCTGTGTGTGTTGAGGCTGATCTCAGAGATTCTCATATTAATCCACTGCTTTAAGATGCAAGTAGGGGAACTGAGAGTATGAAGTTTATTTGGCTGAGGACAAACAGTGTGCAACTTGGATGTGACTCAAGCTAGTGTAGAGAATGCAGGCAGCGCTTCTTCAGTTTTATCTGTAATGGAGTAATGAGCACTCGTACCTCACAGCAGCTGGGGGAGAGGAAGCAGCATTACTGCTGCTCCCACTCCGGGTAAAATTCTTTTGTGCTGCTTCTAATCCTCTGGTGTGAGATAAGATTGGTTGGAGTGGGTTAACTGTGATGCCTGTCCTTGCCCACAGCTCACTGAAATCTCATTAACCTTACTCCAAAGTATTTCACAGCATTTTGGTATTTGGTCATGCAGGATAAAGTACAGGATGCTGGTAAAGGACAGGATAAAAGGACAGGATAAAGCCACAGGATGCCATGCTCATTGCTAATGTGGTGGATAAGCACGGGTGTGAAAACTTGATATCTGTGAATATAAGCATTTTGTGCCCATATGTGTGTGCTTATCCCTTCCTGTTAATATAACCTTTCATCATTGTGCCAGGAAGTGGGAGGAGAGTCAGTGAAACTCAGTTATGCATTTAAGGACTGTTATTACATACAAATTGAGATTTTTGAGAGATTGAGTGTACCATGGTTGACTCAAACCATTTCAAGTTCAGAAAAATACAGTTTATTATGTGACTGTTAAAAGACAGAATATAATGTAATGGTGATACTTGACTCTGTTTTGATAATTTTTAAAAATATATTGCTGTTTTGAAGTGGTAGGGTTTTTTTGAGAAATGTTTGAAGATGGGGCAAACATCATGAGATGTCACTAGCAATGCCTAGCAGTTATCTCTAAAAATATTTTTCAAAACAAAGCATTTGCACAGTTCTCCAAACTACTCTGTTATTTGGAAAAAAATTGCCTATGTTTTCATGGAATTTTTAAAAAGTATTGTAATCTTACTATAAGCACTGTAGCTTCCTAGCAGTAAAATAAAATTAATAGCCCTGTATTAGAGATTAGTTGAGTAGCTTCGGACGGTCCAGAATACAAAATACTGGAAAGCTTTTCTGTGGCGAGTTAAAGATCAAGCCGTTACAAGAACTTTATCTTTCATTATGTGTACGTAAAAATAAAGTAGTTTCTATTTTTAAAAAATTCATCCTGTGTTATGGAAGCTTATGAAAATAGTGTACTGAAGGTTTTATTATACACACCTTGTTCATTTAATAGTTGCTGCAAGGTTATCTTGACTACTCATATAGATGACACTAAACTACCAGGATATACAGGGTATGTATTAAAGAATTAGACTCAGTTATGGTTTCATGGGCAGCTAAACCATTTTTGGAGAAGGAGCAGGAGCTGTGAGAGAGAAGCAAGGTAAATGACAAGGAATGGAATCAATAGTGATTCCATAGTTTGGGGTTTTTTTGGTTTATTGGTTGTGGTGTTTGTTTTGTGGGTTTTTTTTTTTAAATTTGTGTTTCAAATTCATGCCTGTGAAGAAGGATTCAGATCAGCAGCAATTTGAACAAGTCTAGACTGGGGCTGCTGCTGCATCTTTGCCCTCTGTGGTGCTGCTTTCTTCCATTGTGGGGTTTATAGGCCTTTCCCTCAGTTATTAGCCAGGACCTGACATGTGTCTCTGTTTCATGGTGAGGAGGGTCGTGCTGGCTAGAAATATCAAGAGCAGGGTACAGGTACAAGAGTACAAGAGTACTTCATTTTTTTCCTGAGCAAAAAGATTAGTGTCTGCACCAGTTTTTAAATAAGTAATTAAGAAGATTTAAGAAGTGTTTTCAGGTTTTCACCCAGTATTTAGCTTTTACAGGAAATTGCTTACAAACATTTTAAATTCAGAAGATGCCTTTATGATGGTTGGCTGGATGAACAGTTTCAAACTAGGATATTTGTAAGCTTCTACAAAGGCTGACCGATAAAGTTTCAAATACCCTTTTTTCTTTAGAAACAAAAGAATGGACATACTGGATCAGATCAGGTGGGGCTTTTTATGTAGTATTACAGAAGTGAATGCCTTAAGGAAGGAATAACAGGACAAGCATAACTGGTGCTTCCTTTGCATATTCTCTGTGTTTCCAGTGGTTTTGAGTTCAGTAACTCTTACCGGTATAGCATCTATACAATCCTACATGGGGGAGGTCACCAGCTCTGCTGCCCACACTGCAAATAATCACCTTTGTTTTGCAGCTGCTTCTGATGTTGCTTAACGATCCTTATTTACTCTACTGGAAGAGGCAGTAAACATTCAGTCCTGGCTGTCCTGGCTGTCACTTAGGTTTTTTACAGCCTTCCATTACCTCTCCTTGCACTTTACTCTCTCCCAGCTGGAAGATTTGTAGATTATATTTTAGACATAAATCTCCTTATATGTTTGATGGCCCTTGTTCACTTCAATTGAGTGTTTTCTGGTTGCCTCTCTTTGAGAGGTGGGGACTAGGACTGTGCTTCCTACTTGAGGTGTGTACAACCTCAAGGCTGGACATACCTCCAGCTTATGTGGTGGAGTAATAATCCCTTCCTTTTCTCATAGGAATGCTCTAAACACTTGCTCTGATTTTTATTAGTAATAAGCATTCAGCTGAGGTTTACATAGAACAGTTTATCACAGCACCAAGATTGCATTCCTGAGAGGTAATGGTCAGCCTTGAGCTCATCCTTGTATATATAAAATTAGGATAGCCCCCACTGCTCTGTATGTTTTCATACTCTCAATTTCATGTGCCATTCAGTAGTGCGCTTGCTTGATCTTTACAAGTTCTTCAGGATGCCCTTGTCCTTGTTACCCAGAATAAGTTAGTATCATCCAGAAGCTTTATTTTACTGCTTACCCTTTTGGTCAGATTATTTGTTAGTGAAATGTGAGTATTGTAGTTCCAGCACAGATTCCTGCAGAGCTCCTGGTGATTTCCTTCTGCTGTGAGAATTGGTCATTCTATCTTCTATTCACATACTTATTTTTGCAATAGTTAAATGGTTGTCCTGAAAGACTTCTAAGAGGAACCTTTGAAAAGCCTTTTGGAAACCACAGACTGTATCATGAGGATCTGTTCCATGTGTTTACTTCCTTTAGAGGACTTCACCTTCACCAAATACTTCACTGATAATAAATGGATGTATGGTACATATCCTTGTGTCCACTAATTCTATCCTTTATTAGAGTTTCTTTGGGTGTGCATCAGAACAAGACTGACTGCAAGCATTTTTAGTGACTGGTGATATGCTAAGTGACTTTTGTTTACATTTGTTTTGGATTGAGTGTGTTCTGGTTTCCTCCCCGCACCAAACTGATAAACTTAAACTAATAGTTAAAGAGTGTGTAATCTTGGAGCCCAGCATTGTTACTGGCTTCATCTAAAATTGTTAACCCTGACTCATGTGGGTGTTGTTCAGTAGTAAAATGTCCAGTTTTCTGATTCCTCTCAGATTCTGTTAGTTTTGCAATGCACCTATAGGTCCACCCCTACTATAAATTTGATCATTTAGGTGATAGAGCTTCAAAGTTAGCATAGTTTGTTCCACTGACAGTTTTGTCAGTGCCAGTGAGACGGTACACTAATAGGAAGGACAATTTTTGGAAATGTCTTGATTAGCAGTAGTGTAATGTGGAACTGTGCCCGACTGACGGTAAACAGAAAGCTTGAGTGAGTAAACTCTGAAAAGAAGTTAACTTTCAAGATGGTGAATTATCTTATGTTGCTGTTTTTTAAAGCTGTTAGTAACAAATGGTATCTTTTCAGTCAGCAAGTATGTGTGGAATTGTGGGAATGAAAAGTTAGGTTACTTTTTGTTCCTTTTAAGTTTAATCTAGTTGCTGCAAATCATGCTCTGGAAAAAAGCAGCCTTGCTGTTAAGTCTTTTGCAGGCCTCTTCATAGTTAATGAACTGCTTGGGGTTTTAATACTTAACATGTTACTCAAAGCACATGATTTTTTTTGCTTATTTCTATGAATATTTACTAGACATGATGCCTTAGGTTTTAATTTTTATATTTTTTAAATCCTGTACTGCTTAGTGTGTAACTCTGAAGTTTCGTGTGGCCTGCTAACTGCTGTTCTCTCGTGCTGGTCAGACATAACAAACCCTCTCTAGGTTTCCACTTCAAGGACACCTTGTTGTCCCAGGCCCCAAAATGTGTAAACTAAAGCCTTTGAGAGGAGGGGCAAACTTGGGGTAATTATATCATTAACTGAAATTACAATTGGAGAATTAACCCTGATATGCAAATGGACCAAGCTTTTATAAGTGTGAAGAACATGTGACCCAGGGTCTATCTTGGGTGGAGCCTTTTGACTGCCCAGGGTGTACCTCTGAACACCCTTCACATAAATATCCACTTTTATTCTCTTATTCTTGTCTAGCCTCTGTTTTCAGGTAGCCCCTTGAAGGCATCAGACAGAAAAAATCTCTTTGAAAACAACTAGGGTGAGATTATTCAGCTATAAATGTTTTAGTGAAGAGGCTAACTTGGACATAACCTCTTTATAGATAAATAATGAGGGTAATGAGGACAATTCTTATAATAATAGACATTAAAGTTAGGAAGCGTCTATCAGACCATTTAATTCTTCACTGCTGTGGTCCTTTCGAAGTCCTGAAACATGCTTTCCATGTTTAATTTACTTTTTAAAAAAAGTAATCCTAATGGAAACACTAGTGGTTATTTGAAGGCTTTTGGATTTAAGCAACTGCATTTTAGAACACTCTAAAATCAATTTAATTTGCTTCATGCCTCTTAATTTGGGGTTTTACAGTAGAAGTCAATCCTATTATAATAAGGTTTGAAATTGCTTCGTACTTCAGAGGAGTTGCTGACTTTGTGAGTTTGCTGTGAGTTTGAATCCTGCCTCTTAGTTGCTGGTAAAGATTGGTTACTGCTTTTAAAACATAATTGTCACTGTTTGTCAGTGTTTTTTTTGAAAGTAAGTGTATGGTTTTTTTTCCTAATCCTGTGATTTTTAAAATTATTCTCAGATAACATACTATATCCATGTGGAGTCTTATTTTATAATAATTATCAAGGAAAATGTCAATAGAGTTAAGCAAAGATGGCCTACTGAAGCAGAAGGGTAGCATTTTCCTACTTCATCTGTTATGCAAGAAATTATTTCAGTGCTTAAGAAAGTAAATTTGTTCACAGAGCCTCAGTTCAAGACCTCAGTAAATAAATTGTTCATACATTACTTAGTCTCTCTTACTGTTGGAATAGAAAAAAACCTCAGGAGTTCAGATTTTGCATATGTGTATGTATATATATACATAACTGTTGGAAGTAAATAGGAGCCTACTTAGTGTACAGTTTAGAGGATTAAAACTGTAGAGCCCTGAATAAAATCCAGCAAACCTGGAAACTCTCGAGAGTGTTTTGACTGAGCCTGTTGCCCTCAGTTTTAATGGAACAGATTTAATGCTTAGAGCCATGGTACCCCTGGGCTGTACCCTTTACTCAAGACTTGCATAATGTGTGTATTACTTGCATCTCTTGATGCTTTCCACAGGTACAAGTTTTCCATTCAGGTGTGGAGAGAGGATGGCACACTACAAATGAGTTTTGTAGAAGTCTGGTTTTAAAGTGATCTTGGCATTTCCTAGGGCTGCAGAATTACATTGCTCTGTGTTCTTTGCTGAAAGAAGTAATTTTCTTTCAAAACCATTCTCTTTTGGATGAATTGTCTGCAACTGGTGGGCAGAATGTTTCATGTGCACCTCCTCCTATTTCTTTTTCTGACAGAGTCCACTGGAGTTGTATTTTAGACTGTGATTTTGCTCTTCTTAGTAGCCTGAAGGTAGAAAGAACACAGGAGGCCAGAACGTATTTGTTCTTTCCTGCTGTTTGAGACAGAATGATGGAAAACTTGGTGGCTTCCGTGTATTCTGGATATTAGCTTTTCATTTGCTTTTGGCTATCCTAATAGCTAAAAATGATACTGATACTTTAAAACTTTTCTATGCTTTAGATACAAGTACTGATGCCAGTAGTCTTTTGTGGTATTTTTTTTCCTAAAACTGACCTTTGTTTGTTGCAGCTGAAACAAGATTCTGGAGGTTAAAACTTTTCAGTATAATTGCAGCTGTACCTCTTTCAGTTCTCTCTCTTCTAGAGTTGCCTGTCTCCAATAACAATAAATGTGTAACCTTGCCTTTTTTCTTAGAAGGATGAAAAAGAATCTCTCTTTAGGGTTTTTTTTGGGTTTTAAAGCACTTTTTGGAACCTCCAGAACATGAAACAAAAAGATGAGGTCTAGGTAGGGATAATTTGTCAAGCCTTCCCAAGGGTTGGATGTATCCTCCTGTTTCTTTGGCAACAAGTGTGTAAGATGGGTGAACTTCAAAACCAAACTTAAGACAGGCATGGCTGAGTTGTAGGCACAGGTTGAATGTAATCTCTGGAAACGGCAAATCCAACCTGTAATTAGCCCCCGTCTGTGTTTGTATGTCCTGTGTCCTTACCCATTGTGTGATTGGTAAATGAGCAGAGGTTGAGACAGATAGGAGAAATTTTTGCCCCATGAGGATGGTCAAACTGTAGAATAGGTTGTTCAGAGGCACAGTGAGCTCTGTCTTTGAAGCTGCTCCAAAGGCCTACAGCCAGACCTTGAGCAGCTGCTTTGCTGACTCTTCTCGTAGCAGCAGGGTTGGATTAGGTGATCTCGTGAGGTCTTTTCCACCCTTTCCCACCCATTGAGTTGTTCTCTTTTACCCAAGAACCGTGTGGTCTGTGTTACCCATGCAGAAAAAGCAGACACCTCTGGCTTAAAGGACTGGATATTCAAGAGGTTTGCATAAGTTCTGATCAAGAGAAGTCAATTGTTTACTTAAACATTCTCTACTCATGCCTGTGTTGCCTGGAATACAAAAGAAGTGACTGCAACAGTCAACAAGGGAAGACCAACCTATGTCATCTACCTAAACTTCTGTAAGGCCTCTGACATGGTCATGAAAGAGATGGTACTCAGGTCTTCTTTTGTATCAGTACTAGTTGTATTTCTCAGACTTGAAAAGTATATTAAGATGTAGTTTTGGCTGGATATTCACATACATTTTTAAAGTTATTATAATACGCGCTTGTGAGAACCCTTGTGAGTAAGAATTGTTTTGGTGAAAATCTGCTTGTGAATCTGAGGAGCTCTGGATGCATCCAGAACAATTTGAGGGAAATAAAGCAAACATGGGATGCTTCCCCAGATTATTTACAGAAATGAAGTGTCAGTCTGCATCCTCATGGGAGAGGGGTGCTTAACAGTACCTTGATGCATGGATTAGTGTTAGTGAGGTTAACTCAAAAGCCCACGGGTGCATTACGCCTTTGCTTTCCAAGGCTCTTTAATACCTATTCCTAAAACCATAGGAGAGATTCACTATTGTGAAGGATTTTGCCCATTGAATGAGAAGTTATTTTGATTAGAGGAAAAAGCATTTCCTCCCACCCCATACACACTTGTCTCCCTGTAATCCCGTATCAAAGGATCTTATCTGAAATGCTCTTACACTGTAATGGGAAGCCATGAGAAGAAACAACAGAACTCTTCTTGTCTGCCTTTAAAACTCTGAACCTCTTTCCCTGACGGAATATGGATTCCAGAGCTAAAATCCAAAGAAGGAACAGTTCATAGTTCATTGCAAAGCTTTACCTTGAGCAGTATGTGAGGTATTTATTCCAGCGTGATCAGGGTCTGCAGGATATTGCAGGGCAGTGTGTCAGTTCCGTGGCATGGTAAATCCACTTGTGTAAAAAGGAAGCTCCTTTTGTCAGACAAAGGCAAAGCAAAAAAGATCTGATTTATTCACAACTTGCTCATTAGTAATAAGTTGCCGCTTTTGTTAAGCACAGGAATTATCTGGTATTCTGGCCTTGCAAGCATTTTTTTTTCTGTCTTTCCTTTCCTTGTATTTTTTTTTACTTCTTCTTATAACTTCCTCTTAAAAATTTTTTTCTTCTTTTTTTTATTTTTAATTTTGCTCTCTCCTTTTTTCCCTTCTCTTTTTCTTTTTTCTTTTTCCTGCAACCATTGTCTTCCTAACAAGATAAGTATTTTCTCTGGTGCAATTGCAGGCATGGTCTGTAAATAAACAGGAAGCCTGTTTCTCCTGGATACAGTAGGAATATAGCTTTCTTAGTATGGTATTTTGCCAGTGGCTTTCTGCCTAAACTGGGAGTTACGCTGTCTGTATCGCTCCTTCTTTTTTCCAAGTAGCTGCCTGTTTTTCAATTCCACAAATTAACATGTGTTAATGATGACATATGACAGAGGAAGTGCCTCAGGATAGCTCCAAATAATTTGAGTAGTCTGGACTTCGGGCCTCAATTTGGGTAGGATTTGATTCTTTCTCTATGTTCTGAACAGGTAACTGTAAACAATCATTCATCTTTTTAGTGCCCTGTTTCCTTTTGGGGTTGTTAATCAAATGAGACCATTGCCATCCCAGGATCAGAAAGAGATTAATAAGATGCTTTTGCTTTGATATTGTTTGATCAACTGTAGTTAGATTTGATCCAGAGTTGTTCAGATGCATGTGTGAAAAATGCAGTGGCTACTTAGCATCGTACCTTAATTTGGTGTTTGGCTGAAGAGGTCCCCTTGTGCAGCACAGCAGTTCCAGGACTCCATTTGCCAAATATTCAAAGGGCTTAATTTTTGCTCATACTGCATGGCTTGGGTTGTTTGTTTTGTTTTTTTTTTCTTTTGATGCTATTGTCAGACTGGTCACAAAATGTGTCTTCTGCAGCTGTTACTGGAAAGCTGTTCCAAAGCCTCAATTCAGTGATTATTGTAAACCACATTTAGTGGTCAATTTTTATTTGACTGTCTGCCAGCTCTTCGGTTTATCTTGCTCAACCATGTTTCGTTTCTCCAAGATGCCTTCCTCTAAGGCATTTTTGGAAGATTTTTGGGAAGGTGAGGTAGAAGGTACTGGCAGTTCTTGCAGGGAGGATGCAGAGTGGGGAAAGGAGAGGGTCCTCTGGTCCTTGGAGGGCTGGACAGTTGGCAGGTTTGAGAAGTGGGGCATTGTGACATAGGTCTTTGAAGTCAAGGCACAGCAGCTTGTTAAAGCTGCAAAATCCTAGCAAAAGCACTGTAATGCTCAGGTGCTGATCTGAATCCGTGTGGTTGAACTGATGAACAGTTGGTTTCATCTTGCTTCAGCACCAAACAGCTGAATTGATTGACAGTGTCTGAAACAAGTGATTTAGGCTTAAGCACATATGTCTTCTCTGAGTCTTCTGATGCCTGATGTATTCAAGTATCATCAGTAACCTTTTCATAAAAGCACCATAGTATGGCTCATAGTTGTCCAGTGACGGTTTAAAACCTTCAGAACACTTCCTTCCCCGTTTCTGTTGCAAAACTTTTTCGTCCTTATGACTTAGTTGTCAATGTAGTAATTAATGGCACTGAGTTTGGTTGAGTTTTTTTTTTTGAAATGCCTATTCTTTGTTTAGTTCTGTCTCTTTAGTTTTGCTTTAAGTTTGTAATTTAATTTTAAGTAACAATTAGCTTCTCTTTGTGGTGGATCCAGTTTTGAACCAAGAGAGATCTCCCACAATTGTTGTCTTAAAATAAAAAAAGCAAAGACAAAATGCCAAATGAATTTACTTTCTACTGCTAGGGAGTGAGTGTTGCATTTTCAGTGTTTCCATTGTCTGCTGAATTCTTCCTGCACAGTGCTTTCTAAAGTCTTACATAAGTAAAACTAAGTGGGGGATTGCTTAACCAAATTTTAGTCACAATCTTTTTTGTTTAGAAAGTTTTGCGTTTCAGGTATGTGAACAATCTTTGCAGATCAGGAGAGCTGCAGAATACTTGTTCAGTTTATCTGTTGCACAAAATGGTGAGAGAAGTTTGGAAGCTTATTTTGAAGCATGACAAGAGTTGAATCAGATGCAGGGGATTGAATTATGCTTGATTATCTCTCTCTGTCTTTGGGGGTGATGGGACCACTAATATAATCTTCACAGGAATGGCGTCAAACTGTTCAATGTCATATCAAGTTTTGGGGAAGCTATACTTTAAATAATTAGGTAGTTCAGAATAAGATGATACACTTTTTTCCTGGTTCTAGTACCTTGTCTGTACAAGCTTTAATAGTTGTTTGCTTTACTAGTTCAAGGATGGCCACGTGTCATCTGTATTCCTGCTCTATTTCTGCCAAATCAGCCAGAGTTTGAAATACCATCCAGTGCTGAATCTAATCTGCCTTAAATCTGATCTCATGGTTGATGTGGAGCACAATGGTCATGTTTCTCCGGCCTCAAAGAGTTTGGTGATTGCTAATTGAATTCTACTTCTTTCATCTGAATTGTGTGCTTGCTTAGAAATTTGAGTAGATCAACACCATATCCCACCTTCCAACACCTTCAGAATAACTAAACAGAGGTTGTCACTGTCTTGCACGATTAACTTCTAGAAATCAGCCAGATAAAAATGTCTTCATGTATCATAACTGCTATTTTAGTTAAGATGAGTTCAACACCAGGCTGGATAGGGCTCTGAGTAACTTGGTCTAGTGGGTGGCATCCCTGCCCGTAGCTGGGTGGTTGAAACTAGATGATACTTAAGGTCCCTTCCAAGCCAAACCATCCTGAGATTCCATGCGGGCGTCACCTGGTCAAAAGCGCTAAGTTGAGATTTTAGACTTAGTAGGATATGACTGACATGTGCTTTGGATCAAAGTTGTTAATATAATTCCCATATTTAGATAATTCATTATTGTATTTTAAATTTTGTTCACCAGCAGTATCTAAATGTATTGACACTGGATGAATTTTCTTTTGTCTTGATTCCTACTCTTTTAGTCTGAAAAGGGACAAGTGATCTTACTCTTTTGAAAGTAAGGTAATTACAGTGACATCCTCGCTTCAGAAGTGTTACAGGTCAGACTGCATAGTTTATGGGTAGACAGGTTACTTAAACAGGAGTTTAATTATAACATATAATTTCACTACTTAGAGAAGTTCTGTACAAGTTATTTGCTTTCCGCTGTACTTTCCACAGTATAAAAGAATTCCGTGACCAAGGCTAAATTGGTCCTGATTAGCTCTGAAATACAATTAAACTCTCTTAACAGAGCTTCCATGCCTCATCATGTTGAGTTTGACAGTATAAATACAATTTCCTTCCAGCCCCATCCTGTCCTAAAAGGACCATGGGAGGAAATCTTGTTGACTGTCATTAATGTGAGAACTCCCTTGCCAAGGGCATGTATTACTGAGCTGCATGGCTTACAAGTAGCTGTTATCTTAATCTTCCTTCCTTTTCCCCTGCAACAGAAAAAGGGGGAAAAGGCAGCTTATAAAAGCAGGTGCCACAAAGAGGAAGAAAATGCATTGTATTTTGAATTGAGGAAGGAGCTGTTGCTCTTGCCCATACTCTTTATTTGTAGACAAACACCAGTTTGCCTGTGGGTTGTGTTCTTTTTGTTTGTTTGTTTTTCCTGCCTGCAGTAGCTGACATACTGAAATGGGAAACTTTTGGAGTTGAGTGGCAGAAGCAAGGTTTACAGGTGCATGTTAGACAGGAAAAGGCTGGCTTCACATGTGATGGTTACTATGTGGCATATGGAAAATAGAATGGATTCCTTTTAGGTAGGGAGAGTAATCTGACCAACATCTTACGTTTATGCATGTGCAGCGTCACTTAAATGGATAAAAAGCATTCTTTCCTCTGGTAATGCTGGACCTTCTGTTAGTCCTCCAACTGACCTTGTACTGCCTGCTTGGGGCGAGGTGAGCATGTTTGTTGTTCTGAATTTTGTCAGCTTGGTTATTCACAATCTCTCTATTTTTATAGAACAAATTCGATTAAAGAATATAAGGAACGTATATGGAAGATGCTTGTGGTACCGCTTGCGACTGCTAAAACCGCAGCAGAACATAATCCCTACAGTGAAGTACGTACATTTCGTTTGCATGACTTTCCATTAAAGCAATTCTTACTTTGCTTTTTAAATAAAAACGTATTTGTTTGTAATCAAACCAATTAGTTACTTTTTTTACAGCAGGAATTAGTTACTTTTGCGTCACTAAAGAGAGATTTGCAGTCTGCTGTATTTGAATAATTAATAGGTAATCATTATTATCTAGTAGGGCTTGAAATCAAGATGTATGCTGCTTGTCCTGTATAAAAATCTGATAAATGAGACTAGTGAGCCTCATCTGTAAAAAAAAAAAAAAAAAAGGTAAACAATGCATTTATTTGTTTAAAATAATAATTCTCCCTCACTGAAATTAGTAGTGCTAGTGATATGTTTTGATTTAAATATTTAGTATGTGAACATATGTATTCCAATTTAAAAGAATAATAACTATGTATGTTTGAAGGTGAAGGCTTTCTATCCATCAGTTCTTTGTTACTCCCACCCTCAAAATATTTTGGTGTCTGTTAATGCACCTGTGTCAGCTTTTTGTGTTTTGGTTTATTCTTTTTAACACATTGTCTAGGATCTAGTTAAAATTGTCCTTTAAAAGTAGGAAATACTAATGTATACCTGCTGAGGACAGACAATTAAACAACAGAAAGACTTTGTGGTAGTGGATTGTCTTTGTTAAAAACTAGGAAAAAAAGTGGTATTAAAACTGAAATACTAATACCTGCTTTAATATTTTTCACTGTTTTAATACTGTTTCTTAAAGAGTGATATCAAATGGTTTGTAATGTTATTAGAATGGTGCTAGAGCTAGCGGATTTTTGTATTTAAAAAATTATTTTCTTCCAAACAGGAAAATAGTCCTCCTTGCTGGCTGGGCATTGTTTTTGTTTCTTGCGTACAAAGTTTCCAAAACAGACAGAGAGTATCAAGAATACAACCCTTATGAAGTGTTACATTTGGATCCTGTAAGTAATAACATATTTCACTAGTCTGTACTACTGTAACTGTATATTCTGTGTGTAGATGTCTAATCTTAGACTTGTTTTTTCAAACAAAGTTTACTGAATTTATCTAGTGTTTTTGTTCTTTTTTTGGCATGTGAAAGTTGCTGCTGCATATTATAAAGTCAATTGTTACGTGGTTTTTGCCTATATCTGTACCAATTTATAACTTTTGTACCTAGCTCCTTCAAAATTCTAGTAATATAGTGAGGTGGGTTTTTAAAATCTATTTTGAATCTTGTTCTGATGTTGTTTTCCTCTCTTTGTACAGGAAAACAAAAAAAAAAATCTTTGCATGCCCTGTGTAAATCTTCTCAATAGCTGCTTTTAGGGATGCTGAAGAAACTGTATAAACAAGAATGTGAATTCATTTGATTTACAGGTTTTGTATGGAGCAGTATTTCCCCTGTAAATGAAAGGTTTCACTGGAGGGTGTTGGTGATGCACGTTTTGATGTAGTGCAGGCTAGCTTGAATGTCTACTGTATCTGCACATGCAAACAGCAAATTCTAAACAGTGATACCAGCCAATAGTTTTATTAAACTGGGATAAAAAAAGATACAGTGCTTATCTAGAAAATAGATGCAGTGCTTTGTTTATACTGAAGGACTGATTCAAAATGAATGCAAAAAATTACATGTCCCAAGGACAGACTTTCTGAACTTCTTTTAAACTCTTATTTAGTCTTGTCAAACTCTTTCTCTTCATCTTAACCACAATACCTCAAGCGCATTCTCTGCTTATGTTAATTATTTCCTGATCCAAGGCTCCTCTTTTGAATAACAGTAGAGTCATCTTTCCAGTTCTGGAGTCTGAGGTATGTTTCACTGTCAAGTCTAAAGAAGTGCACTGTGGATCCAGCTCAGCACAAGAATCCGAATGAGCTTTGAATGTACCTGTTTTTGATTAAACGTGATGTATATTGTTAGCGTGAGAGAGCTTAATATGGATGTGAACATTAGCAAGTACAGCTCTTGCCTTTAAGTGATGTTGACTTCTCAGCAGAGAAAAGCAGCACCTTGTGCTTAGAAAGCCATTGTAGCAGGTGAGTAGGCTGTAGCCTATTTGTAGCTAGACAGGTAGAACACCTGCCTGTCATGTGTAGAGCCAAGTTACTACAATTCAACCCCTGCTCAGCTCCTCTGTGGCTCACTGATTGCTGTCTTAAGTTCCCTCACTGATGCACAGGAAGGAGCAATACAAGTTTGTACTGTTAAATGGTGTCTGTCGGACCCATGTAGTTTAAATGTTCTGGGTTAATTTGGATTAAACAAATCAGGCTAGGGATTAGGTCATCAGAGGATTTTCCTTTGTTGTCTTTGGGAAATTTCTACAAGTAACAACCCAGAGGGGAGAGAAACGAATGTATGTAGTGAATTATAGCTTCATGTTTATTGATGAAAACTTGTACCCATGCTCAAGACACATGCAATTTACCTAGACAAAGAAACCAATTCTAGAATGCCTCAAGAATAGAGGGGTGGAGCATGTTGTCATAAGGACAAGCTGAATGAAAGCCAGAGATGGCTTTAAAAGGAGGATGAAAAGATGGTGGTGAAAATAGATAGCTGAAGTAGGGCTCAAAATAAGAGTCCAGAATCTCAGAGTGTGTTTCTTCTGTGTATTTCTTGCTATCAGGCAATTTCTCTTAAATCTCTTGAAAGACTTTTAGTTTGGATTATGTGAAAATTAACAGCTTTCTTCTGTTACCATTCAAGTGGAACCGTGAGAGTTGTTGCCAGCCCTGCCGATGAAGTGATACAGATGCTGAAGTGTAGTTAGATGATGGAACTTATTGTTGTTAAAAAAACCTCCAAACAAACCAGCAAAAAATCCCCTGAACTTAAAAAAATTAAATTGTTGCAGATGCAAGCACTTTAAAGTTTTCATGCACAGTAATTAATTTCTTCCTTGCTTTCACACTCTAGTCAAGATTAATTTTTTATTTTATGTTAGCATATCAGTTTATAACAAGAGGCTTCTTTCTCCAGAGGAGAACCACAACACTGACAAATTACAGATAATGTACATACACCTGATTTTATATGTAATATCAGCACACCTGATTTTACATGTAATATCAGCACTGTGTTTTGAACATAGAATAGCTCTTTTTGAAGCACATCACCTGAATTCACTAGTACATAAGGCGCTCGGATATTAATGATTTATTTAATAAGTTTCTGTACTGCAGTTTTAGAGGTGGATCCAAGGCATAAAGATGAAGCTAAGAGTGATTATAAATTTGATTCTTTAAGTAAGACAATTGGGGCATTAATTTTTCTTTTTTTTGCAAGTATTTGGAAAAAATACTTTGTGTTCCAAGCAGACTGACACCAGCTGTCGAAGGCTACTAAGATTTCTGTAAGTCAGGCCTAACCTCTGTAGCCTAGCTTTGGAAAATGAAGAGTAAGCAATTAATGTAGATGGAAAACTTGTCGTCAACTTATCAGGGATCATAGGCACCCTCTGTGTCAGAGAGAAAAAATTAGTTTTGTTTTTTTTACAGGCAACATTCATGTGAGCCATGAAAACACATTTCTACTCACAGTTTGTTTTTTTTTTTCTTCTTCTCTTTGTTCTTTTTCCCCTACTTTCTAGCTTCTGCTCCTTATCTGATATTCTTTATGTAGTCTTGAAACACCTGTTTTTAGTTGAAGTCTGATTTATAATGGAGTAAATTCATCCTGTGCATTAAATGAGACAGGCATGCTGTTGAAAAATAGTGTTGGAATATGGCAGACTGTATAAAGTGAGATAACGTAACAGCAAGTGAAGCCTCGGGGTAGTTTAATTTCTGGTTTAAATTTATTGAAACAGTACCATCATCTGTAAATAACTTCTTGTGTGTTTATTATGCAGTTAAGGTCAGCATGCTAGGCTTCTCTGGCACAAAATATTGAAAAGGATTGTGGTAATTCTTGTGTGAAACTTAGCAGATAACATATAGAAAAAACTTTAGCTGAACTTAATATAACGTTTTATGGGTTTTTGAGTAGTGAAGTTCACAGTCCAAGCAGAAAGTTAACGCACAGGAGATTGTGTTGGTGGCATTTAACAACATGATGGAGTAGAATAAAAATCAATCTTTCTCAGGTATAGGTAATGTATTCCCATTGTTCAAGAAGTTTGAAATAATTTGTGGGTAGGATTATTCTAGTCAAAGGCATTTTTAAGTGGCAGGGAGATCTGCTGTTTCTGATGACTGACATATTTATTTCTGCATACAAGCTGCAAGTGGACCATCATACTTGATCTGTGAACTCTCGCTTAAATAGAAGAATATTGCAAGTGAGAATTCCTTGTATTCATGAATATTTTTAAGATTTGTCAGACAGATAAGAAGTCCTTCCTTTTTTTTTGTTCCTATCGATGGATAAGCAAAATAATCCAGAAAAAAACCAATATTCAGTCATCTGAATGTCTTTTAGTTCAACTGTGACTGCTGTCTTAATTTAAAAACATAATGGTTATAAGAATGTTATCAGAAAAATAATAATATTTTCATGAAATATATATATATAGTTTCATGATCCTATGTTAGAATATAATTCTTCAGTGAATGGTTCAGGAAAATACTATGCAATGCATATTAGGATTATATATAAAAATGAATTTTATTTAAGGTATTTATTAATAAATACAAACCTTTCCTTTTGAAGGGAGCAAGTATATCGGAAATAAAGAAACAGTACCGTGCACTATCTCTAAAATACCATCCAGACAAAGGAGGAGATGAAGTTATGTTCATGAGGATTGCTAAGGCCTATGCAGCGTAAGTTTCTTTTTTGCCTGTGAGAAAAGGGAATCATGACATTATGGGGAGGACAGCCTTTACAGTAAGAACAAGGATGGCCTAAGCAGGCAGGAAAAAGCGTGTTCAGATATGTAACAAAAGTCAAAACACGTCTTCATGCAGTGTATATTTGCTTTGTACAAGTTAGGAAGGATAATTTGTTTTGCACCTGTCAGAATACTGTAAGGTGTTAGCTCTTTGCGTTAACTTTCATGTCAGCTAGGAAAAGTGTTTCCGGTATAACACATTATTAAATCTTAAAGATGACAAAGAACAAAATGGGCGTTGTGGTTTTTAACCAGCCAGCTCTGTGACAGCAGTTTTGAAGTGATGCTTAGAAAATAAATATGCTGTTCATCTCACCTGGTGGTAAAGCCAAAGAGTAAAAGACACTACTTTAACTGTTCTGTCCATTTCATTCTGGATCTAACTGTTTTCTCTCAGCTCGCCCTTGTCCCTTTCCATTTATGCTTGCCATGCAGTCCCAATTTTTTACTTGGTGACTGTTTTGTATTACCTGTGTGGTTCTTAAAAGCTGAGTCCTTGAATCTGCTTTTCCTCTAGAGTATTTTTTATTCTTATCTCTTACAGAATTTTTTTTTAGTATCTGAGAGATGTCTAATATTAGGATTTGGCATAAAGGAAATCAAAATACAGTAATTCCAACACATAGTTCTATCACAATACCAGTGGGATTCCCGTTACTGACGTCTCTAATACACTCACTGTCACGATGCTGATGGGGAGGCATGTGTGGCTTGAAGCCAGCTGGAGCCCATTGTTCTCTTCAGAATTCTAGCTGTCTGGTTTTTATACTCTGTTGGGCTGAGCCAAGTATTTACTCACCCCATGCTGGTGTCTCAAACTTGAGACATTCGTACTTTTTTAATGCATTCAAAGAAAAGTGTTTATACC
Source organism: Oriolus oriolus (assembly GCA_013400235.1). Lineage (NCBI taxonomy): Eukaryota > Metazoa > Chordata > Aves > Passeriformes > Corvidae > Oriolus > Oriolus oriolus. The sequence goes on from VXBT01004747.1 coordinate 23,196, forward strand.
ACCAGTTGATCCCCTCAGCTGTTGATAGGTTTTTAATGTAAAACAGAGGCCACCTTTGTGTCCCCTTTGTGCTGAGGTGGAGTCAGCTTCTTTGCAGCAGCTGTGCTGAGTCACTAGAGTCACTCAGCGCTTCACAGCATGTCGCTCTTGCCCATCCACCCTGAGACTTCTTCAGTTATTGGGGTTTATTGGGTCAGTCACATCGTTACAGAACCTAGGAAGCTGGTGACTTCTGCCTTGAAGTTGTGTGTGTGTGGTTGCCCTTACTGATTGAGAGCCCTGTTTGGGAAGAGGTGGGAAGGAGAACCAATGCCATGCTTGCTTAAGCAGGTTGGAAATCATACTTTTTGCTTAAATACATCTGTATCACTTTGAAAATCGCTTGAGTAGGAAATTCTGGCATGCCTTTTTGAACTCCTGAAACATTTAAATACTTTGCTTTGCAAGCCAGTACTCAAACACTTGGTGCTACAGTTCAATACTTCAAACACTAGTGCAAGGGCCGTGGCAGAGTTATATTATGAGGTAAATGATGGTGAAGTTCCTTAGCCATGCTGTCTTGAAAGAATATAAAAGCTGCCCATTCAGTGGGTCTGCTTGTCAACAAATGAGAGACTTAGAAATGATCAGGAGAGGCCTGACTTCTTCACTGGGTTTCTTACGTGAGACAAAATACAGTGAATGCCTGGTACTCTGTTTTCGAAAGCCGTATTCTTCCTCCTAGTAACAGGGAGGAGGTGTTGAGGTGGCATACAATTGCCAAAAAGCTGTCCTTACTGAACAGGCACAGAAACTGTAAGATTTAGGAGGTGGTGTCTTATTAAATAAGAGAGAAATAAATTATTAAACTAGGGATTTCCAGGAAAAATAAAACAGCAACAACCAAACAGAGGCTGTCAAAGGCTAAAGGTCTAGAATAAGATGAAGGCCCCTATGGACTACTTCTGATCGATCAACTCATCTTCCATATTTACCTTCCTTCAAAAAAAAAAGATAAGTTTCAACCTTTGTCTTTCAAAATTTACTGTGCTATAACCTGGCATCAACGAATATTGTGTGCTGATGGGTATGCAGTCACTGTCATGAAAGGAAGATGTGATTGTGCCATCTCCTGCATGTTCATCTTCTGTGTCTGATTTCTTTTCCTGTCAGCGTGCTTAAAGAATTTGTTTGTGTATCAAGGAGGAATAGAGCAGTATTGTTTCCTATTAGATTTCATACAAAAAAATAGCAGAAGCTGTTTAGCTTTCCAAACCACCCCTAAAGGGTGGTATGACTGCCGCATTTTAAAGTTTCTGTTTGTTAATGGCTTAGAAAAATGTTTTCTGTATTAACTTAATATCTCTTCCTGTAACTAGTCTAACTGATGAAGAGTCACGAAAAAACTGGGAAGAATTTGGTAATCCAGATGGACCACAAGGTAACAGCTATGAATGATAGAAGTCCTGTAATCATTGTTTGTTGAGATGTGTAATATCTGATCAGAGTCAGGAAGCACTCAGAACTTTAAATAACAACTTTCTTCTAAGATTTGAAGCAATGCATCCCCCCAGTTCTTTTCTGGCTCTGTGGAGGGTGATGGCAGGGAAAGGCAGGAAGGAGTTTGCTTTCACAGTTCTCAAACTTCTTATTATGTTTAAAAGAGAAGGATTTTTTAATTAGTCAGCTTCAGTAAGTATCTAGAGAGACTTGCCAATATTAATGGAGGTATAAGCAAAAAACAGAATACTGCTTATCAGAAACTTGTCAATTTTAAACGTTTCTTGGTATTTATGATCAAATACTAGAGATGTATATTGAAAAATTAACAGCTAGCCATAGTGCAATAAACAGACTTTGAAAGGATGTGCATGGGGATATTGTTTCTGGGCAGGTAGCTACATGAAAATAATCCTGATGATGGTGTATCAAAGCTATACAGTAGGTGATCCAAACGAAATGAATTTAAGACTGAAAGTTAATATTTTTTCCCCTATTTGCAGTTGTGTGAATTGCTTGTAAAACACCTTTGTGATTGTTTAAGTGGCCTACTAAGGAAAAACGCTGCATATTTCTAGCTGGTACTCATTACAGGCAAAATGGAAACCTGCCATTTGTTAGGACAAGTTATACAACATATATATGAAATGAGTTACAGCCAGCTTGGAAATAATAAATGGAATTTGTAACTTAATTTTGAAATTATGGCATGACGTGAGGGTACTCTGTGTCATCTTCTGTAAATTCTTTTTCTGAATTATATCCACCTAACACAGAACATTAATTTTTAAAGTTAAAAAAACCAACCCCAGCCCTTGAACTGGTGTTTCAAAGAAATAAAAAAATCTTCCCTCGTCCTTCAAAAAAACAGCTTTGCTGACTAAATCACAGTCTGACAAAGGCATTTCTGATGGACTAAGGAGGTGGATGAGCTTCTTTAATTGCTGTGTTTTATAACTAACAGATTTCTATCAGCTCCTAGCTTATAGTGCTTCCTTTGCTTGGCAAATCAGAGGTCTCTGTCCCTCTTGCTACAAAATACAGATAAAATCTTTCTTCAGAAATGCTGTCACAATATCAGCAAAATGGTACCATAAATTTTAATGGCTTTCCTAGGACCTTTCTGGATGCTAAATTGTTTTTCATGTCCATAAGCTACTCTTAGTGTTGCCAAGGCGTAGGATTTGAAGTTAGGCAATTGTGTCAGTGTCCTTGAATGGACCTGAAGCTGTGACTTCAAAAGAAAACTCAGCCAAAACTTTAGAATTAAAAAGCATGAAGATCCTTGCTTGGCTTAGTGATTGCTTTCACAAACCTAGGAGACTTTGGATTCCCAGAGGGCAGAATGAAATGTTTTTTGGCAGGGTAGCGTTTTGTACTGTGAGCATTAAGCCTCTTGCTCTTCTGAAAACCCTACCTCAGACGACAGTGGAATTAGAATTCTCTGGTTCATTTCTAGACCTCTCATTATTGTTTGAGACATCTGAAGGGTGGGAGAAGTCCCTGAAATTTTCTCTCTCCCTCCTCTATTCTCTAACCTTGTTCCACACTAAGCGTGTGGGGCTTTCTCATTTAGCGAAATTCATCTTCTCTTTATTTATACATCTGTGATGTAAAAACATGTACCTAAGCTGCATACTCTAGTCTTCTAGTTCTGTATAGACAAAGGATGGATGCAGTCCCTCACAGAGGTATTTTCTGGGCTGAGATGAAGCACATCTGGGGTTAGGCATGTCCAGCCATGTTCAGTGTGGTACATCCCACCCTCTGTGGCCAGCACAGAGGAGCAGGGAGCAGCATTCCTCTCTATCCAGCCGAGGCAGTGGGAGACCAGAGGCACGCAAACAAGGGGGTTTTGTATTTACATGACTTGCTCCTTTACTAAAAGTAAATGCAAAATCGTTCAAAGAATGTTTACAAACAGGTGAGGGGGATCTGAAGAGTAGTCTGCTAAAAGTGCCTTATGATTAAAAGCCTATTTTCCCTTGGTGTTTGCTGGAGCTTCAGCTCAGTGAGCCTGAGTGGGGGCAAGGAGATTCTCAGACCAGAACAGAAAGAGCTTTTTTACCGAACTACTTCTGTTTGTGGAAGAGTTTGAAGCTACAATCCTAAAGGTCAAGAATATTGTAGTAAACTGAAATTTATTCCATCAGTAAAAGACATCTTTTTAGTAGATTCTTCTAAAAATCAATCATCATTAACAGATAAGAGTCTGGAGAACTCCTTCTCCAGAACAAGGCATTTCCTGTAACTCACTGTGGTAAATTCACTGGTTATTATCTGGTTGAACTCCTGAGGTTGAGGTGTGGTCAGGCTTGTCAGATGTTTGAGTAGAGACTCAACGAATAGCAATTTTCAACTTAGAGAAGTTATGTTAGGCTTGTGCATAACAGCTGTTTATCTGAATTGATGGCCATCACATTCCATTGGAGATAGCATCAGTGTAGTGCCTAACTACATAGGGATCCTAGTCTGTCCTTATTTGAGGCATTGCTCCTCATGGATAACTGCTAGTACTAAGGAAAGCATGTTTTTATTTTGAGCTGGTCTATACAGTCTTACTTTCTTTTCTTCTCCCTGTTGGTTTCACAGAACTCTTAGTATTGGGATAGATAGTGTTTGCAAAATTTAATTTATTACCACCAGTGTCTGAAGACAAGCTGTTCTAATGCTATTCTCTGTTCAGATCTGTATGCTGGAGATGTTAGAGATTCATGTCTTCTATTTTCTGTAGCCTAACTTCTTTTGAATTGAGAAGTGTTCCTTTTTCTTTCTTACCAATCACACAGAAATTTGTACTGACAGAGGGTTTTGTGTTTACAGTTTACAGCTTAGAACATTTTCTTAGAGGGACAAACCAATAGAACTTCCCATAGAAGTCATTTCCTCAGACCATTTTCTTGCAGTTCATTTGTTTACTAAACTATATGTATTTAAACTGCTGAAAACTCGGCAATGCAAAACTCATAAATCTTTCAATCTGTGAAATTCATATATATATATTAAAAAAAAAATCTTGCCTGTCTATTTCACTGCAATATATTAAGCTAAAATATTTGGAATTTCAGTTGTGTTTAAGTCTTGTTATTTTATTGCATACTTGGTGTATTTCTAATTTGTTGCTTGGTTTTGCTGTATTTGTTAAAATTTTGCTTATCGAAGTAATAAACATGGTGGGGTTTTTTTGTGGGTTGGTGGTTTTGTTTGTTTGTTAGACATAATGTGACTTTAAAAATGTTTCTCAATATTTTGTAGTGAATTTCTTTTCTTTCCTCCTGCAGCTACGAGCTTTGGTATAGCTTTGCCAGCTTGGATTGTGGATCAGAAAAATTCAATTCTGGTGAGTCAGCTTACTTTGCTCAAGATTTTAAGGTGAACTTTCAAGTGTTTTTGAAAAAAAAAATTGATTAATACTGCACATTTTTAGTCAAAGCACGTTAATACTTCGGTCCAAATGCACATCTTTGAAGCAAATTTCAGGAGTCATAAGTGTTAGAGTAGCTTAAATCTAACCTTTGAGAGTAAAGTATGAATATGTTTGGATGGATCTCATTCCAGTGATAATGAGATCACCCCTGCTACAAAGTGTGTTTGCTCTTGCAAGGAAACACGTTTAGAGCTGTGTGCTGGGTTTCTCTGGTTCCATTTGGTTTGCTAGTGATGCTCTAATCATACAGTATCTACATGTTCTTCCTATTGCATTTGTTGCTGCAAGGTATTTTTCTTAACCACTTGATTTCTTTTAATCGTCTGTCCACTGCATCACAATTTAGCTGCCAACTTTTTAATTATTAAAGAAACTGACCTGTGACAATGCGTGAATCATTTAAACTGATTCATACATGAGTCACACTAAACTGATACTCCTTATTTAAGCCGTACCTAATTATATTACTTGTAAGTTGCTTTTCAGAAATAATGACAGCTATTATGCAGTAAGCTTGTGTTAATTTGTAATAAGCTTGTGGTAGTACTACTTGGCTGTATTTTAGAATAAAGATTAAACAAGAGTGGTATTAAGTTGCCACAGTATCTAATACAGTATGTTTTGCATTTTTTCTGTAGGTGTTGTTTGTATATGGATTAGCATTTATGGTTATTCTTCCAGTTGTTGTGGTAAGTATTATCTGATTAATATTCTACTCTCTGTAACTGCGTTGTAAACAAAGCTGTCTCAGACATTGGGTTGCTCATTCTTGCCTTTCATGGAGAGCCCAAGTGAGCTTTTTTAAAAGGTGGTGTTTTCTTTTATTGTGAAAAAAGTATAGCTGCTGTAGAGTTTTCAGAAAAATGCAATGCCATGATAGAGAGGAGACTGCAGGGAAAATACTAGATATCACAAGAATTGCTAAGTCATGTAATTTGTCTTGTAGCTTCTTTCGCAAGAAAACTGAGGTGATGAGCTCAGTAGGATGAGCTCAAGAGGATATTCAGTGGTGTTATAGTGGAGTCAAGACTGAGATGTCTCCAGCTGTTGGTGCTAGAATGATTACTGCAGGTGGAACAGGAGGTTGATTTGGTTTTTCCTGGCTGCTTTTGTTTTCATAACTTCAGTTTTTATTCATCTTCTGTACACCATGAGATGTGTGCCCTTGAGATTGCTTTGTGTGAGGAATCAATTGCTAGGTGAGTGTTATTTCAGGGCTCAGGTTTGCCCTACAGTATTGCTTTTGAACCATGTCCCTTATCCACTGATTGTGCATTTGGGGTATGGCATGAAGCAAGACTCAGAAAGTTGACACTGAAACCCCCTCATGTTCTTGAGAAGATTTTCATTTGAAAAAGTGTCCTGAGGTCTTGGCAGCTGCCTGCATCAGTGTGTGCAGAGACTCAGAGAGACATTATCCCTTCCCTTTGAGTCTTTCTGTGTAACTGAAGATTTAGTTTAGAAGACTGCGTGTGGTGATTTCAGCAAGTTGTTGAATAAAAGGTTTAAAATCCAGGGTGCAAAATTTTTTCATGCCTTTCCCTTTAGGATTCAGTTGATGTCTGTTGATGCTTTTTTGTATACACATACTTTTAGTGATTTATACCAGGTTTCTCATAGCTCAAATGAAAGGAAAACAACCTTGCTCTTGGTACATAGAAATGTTCTGAGCACAGAAAAAATAGTCTGCCTCTTCTTCCCCCATACTGGATGTAGACTTGTACATTCACTTGTCACTGTAAATTTCTTTTATAGTCAGTGAAGAGGAATAGTCATTTTTATGGAGCAAGTTATTTTATCATTTCATTTTAAAGTAGACATACAAGATAATTCATGCCTTTAATGGGCCTGTTTCTCTTTCATGAATCAATAAAGTAGCTGAAGTTAACTACAGTGTAGTCATTCTATGTTTGGTGGACATCTAAAATAAAGAAAGGCTATTTCCACCCTTTGAATCCAGATTAATGAAAAAGGAAAATCCTGGTAAGTAATTCTTTCCAGACCTCCACTGACCTAAATAATGTCCTGTGCATGAGGCAAGAGACAGGAGCTGTATATGTAGAAGCAGTTAGAGCAGCCTTTTTAGTGTAGATTTGGACTGGCTAGTTACATTTTTCTTCCAATACCTGTACTTGTACAAGTATTTGATAACTGTGGGATTATAATTAATTTTTTATGCAGAAAAACATTGTAGAAAGTTGTGTACTATTTTGTGTCAGGGTTCATCTACTCATGGAGGAATCAAACCTAATTTATTAAAGAAATTGTTGGAGCCAGTCCTTGAGCATTTCCCAAATAATTAAGTAGATTGCAGAATTCTTTCTGTAGTGGGGGAATTCACTCTTATTAAATTAATAGTACTAAGCATTGTTTACTACTTTACTGCTTGTTGCTCTTCACTTCCAGTAAACTTCACAGCAGATTGAGGAGTATCTTTGATGTGTTTTCTTACATTAAATGAGCTTTGCTTACAGGGAGGAGTTTAATGAACAGGTTGCAGTTTATAACCCAGCACACCATTTTTCTGAAAATATATTAGATGGTACAACCACTGTAGAGTGAGTTCCATAATTTTAGTCACTGGTGTCGTGCTGATTAGGCAATTATCAGAGTGTTGCTGAAGGTTTGGAAAACTACTTCTGTCAACCTGAAGGTGTATGGCTTAATTCTGAAATTTACAGTAAGGGCCCCATGCCACTTCCAGATTTCCCTTCTGAAAAGCATTTTCTGATCAGGTGACTTAAATCAGTTTTGCAAATTTTGTCATAGTGAAAGAAATCTCTTTGTTCTTGGTTTGGTCTTGGTCTGCCTAAACTAGATTTGAATGCTGTGTTGCACTGTAAGGAGCTACCACATCGTATATAGAAAGTGGTAAATTGAGTGAATTTACTGTTTAGTGGATTTATTAAAGGAACACCAGAAAGAAACCAAGCAGGTGTATATGCTGGGGGAAATTCTCTAGGCTAGAGGTCATTTAAAAATGGTTAAAATTAGATTCTCTCTCAGATGAATTTTATCAGTGTGCTTTTAAAAGTTTGTGTCTGCAAATATTTTTTGTTCCCCTCTCCTTTCTGAAATTCAGTTAACCTCAACATAAGTAAAATCAGTTGGGCTGAGTTTCCTCGTTGTTGAGGTCATGCAGTATGGCTGTTTTGATGCTTCCTTGTAGCAGTCTGTTCTTGCTGAATATTTCAGGGTTCCTGGTGGTACCGATCAATACGATACAGTGGAGATCAGATTCTCATTCGGACAACTCAAATATATACATATTTTGTCTATAAAACCCGGAACATGGACATGAAACGTAAGTAAAAGGCATTCTGAACTGTAGACGTTCATCTGGAAGTGTCAGTCTGCTGACATTAAAATACTCCTATTTTATACGCCTTATTTAGGTTAAAGTAATGCTTGTCATTCCTTTAGAGTGTTTTTAAAACTTAATTCCATCTCAGGCGAAAAATACTCTGTAAGAAGACTTAAATATTTAGGAGAGGTAATTGTATAGATCTATATTTATGTTTAAATCTATACATTTTTTAAAAAAAAGAAAGAAAAAGGGGTATTGTATGTTGGGAAAAACATGCTGACCTGCCTGTAGCCCTCAGTTGCCAGTAGGAGCCAACCTCTATCTGTGTGTTTTCTGCTGTTAGTGTAACAAAACAGGCTTTGGAATTTTTTTAGGGGCTTCATAAAATTTTTATATGCATAAAGAATGAAATAGCATTTCTGTTTTTTTGATGTTATAATAGAGAGCTAAATTTCTGTTAAAAAATTGCTATCAATTTCATGTTATTTTGTTACTTGTTTGTAGCTTTCGATATGCTTACTTTTCTTGTCTACACCCTTATTTTAAAGGAATAACCCCCCCCATTTTTTTGGGGAAAACTGTAGATGTATTACATTGGTGCAAAATTGTATCTTTCAGTTTGGGGGCTGGCATGGGCCTGAAGAATTGGCAAAGTACTACTTAGTTCTAGATTGGATTTAACTAGACTGCGTGCTCAGAGCAATTGAAAAGCAGAATAGAAGAACCCCCAAAACCTTCTAAAAAAGGGCTCATAAATATATTTTCTTGCTCCTTTGAATTATGCTGTTTTTCAGCATTAAATTTGCTGGAAGATTGCTGAAATCTGCTCTTGATCCATCCTTTTCCTGCAGAGCAGAAATGCTTCACAGATGATCAAAGACGTGTAGGGGATAAGAGTATGGAAAGATGTTAGCCTTTATTCACAGGACACATGGATTTGTGCATGGGATTAGTTCAGACTGGTTTATACTCTTTCCTTTGTCATACCCCTATGCTTTTTCTCCTCTCCAGCTAGGTGAGAAAAGAGGGATCGAGAGAGTAGGTGAGACTTCAGAAGTTTAGGGAGATCACTTTCTTTCTCGAGACTTGTTGTCAGTAGTAAATTATTTCATATTGAACCTTGCTCAGAACCGAGCTTTGAGGCTTGCCTTGTGTCTCCTACAGATTAGTTAAAAAGTTAACTTTAGGTTTAAGTTGCCTTATTTAAGGACTTAACACTTTCAGGTAGTTCTAGGATCAGAGGCAGGTCAGTTTTTTCTGCTGAGGTCTGTTGTGCAGTCTGAATGAGAACTGAGGTGGCTTAGGCAAACCACACAGTGATCAGGCAAAGCTTTTGCTTGGTTGTGAATTCCATTTTAGTGTGGTGTATCAATGTCAGCAAATGTAATCAAACGAGGCTAGGGAAATGATGAGACAAATCTGCATGACTTGCCTTGTTTTAAGGTATTTTTTCAGGCTTTAGGACAAACAAACTTTTAATATTTCCTTTCCTGGAGATTTACAATTGTTGATCTTAAATAATGGGAAGATATTTATAGTCATCTGAAAGTCTTCAATATGCTGTGCTGAGGAAGTGAATAGGTAATCGAGCATGGAAATGAAAACTGATGCTCAGGGAACTGACTCATTGTTAGTAGTTTGAATTCACTGGGCACTGCAGGTAGGCAAAAATAACTTTGACTTGCTCATAAGAGCACTTCTTCAGAATTTAAGAAGGAAGCTTGAGTGACTACTGGTGAAAAAGTTATTTTAACTGGAGCAAATGATTCTGTGAACTCTCTCTGATTGTCTGTGGCAGAGGGGTCTGATATGTTCATGAGCAGAAAGCTCACAATGGAGCTAAAATATCCAGTTGTCTAGGGCTTTCATTTTAATTACACTACAGAATGTTTTGTGGTAATATGGATTTTCCTAATCACATTAAGGAAAGAGCAGTCCCTCATCTTCGTGCAATTTGTTTGCAGGATTATTTATTGAACTGCTTTTCTAATAACGAAAATAATTTTTCTGGTGAATTTTCAATGCTGACTGAACAGAAAATGGAGTTGAAATTTTACCCTTCCTGCCTCCCTCTTCCTTACGCATTGTCGTGCTGTTGGAGGCACATGGGTTGCTGAGAGGAATGGTTCTGTGAGCATGCAGAAGTAGTCAAACTGCTGTGCAGTGATGTCTGCTAGTCCTAATGAAGTCTAATTGTGTTTTTTTGAAGATATTTAGTGTCAAATGCTGGACTTGATACCATGCAAAATTGATCCTTGAATGATCTCTTTTGTCTTGTGCCAGACATTGATTCTTGCCTCCTTTGCCCTGTGGCAGTAGTAACTGATCCATTAAGTAGAGAACATGGATATTCATGATTGTTGGGGGAGGAATGGGAGTAAGTTTTATGGTGGAAGGTTCTGAAGAAATCAGTTGGTGGCTTAGGATGTTGACATTTTCTTTGTCTGACTCCAATTATCTCTGCAGGGCTTATCATGGTTTTAGCAGGGGCATCCGAATTTGATCCTCAGTACAACAAAGATGCGACAAGCAGACCAGCAGACAACATCCAGATACCTCAGGTCAGTTACAACAAGAGATGTTTTAACTGACCCCTTCAAGGGAAGAGGGAGATGTTGCTTCTAGGTGACCAAGTGACAGAATTCAAGTTCTCCAGGCATGAACTTTGTAGAGAGGCAACTGTATCCCTTTAGAAATAGGACTTAGAAACTAGATTTGATTTAAACTTTTTTTTTAAAAAAGATAACATTAATGGTGCTAATGCTTATTTTAAATTGAATTGGTTTAGTATGTAGGTTGCTGCATTGGGCTTTTGGGGAGGGGTAAAATAAATAGGAAATTAGAGTTAGTCCTTACAAATTTTGAGTATCGGCATAAGGAGGTGATGACCATTTGATATTCTTTTAAATCACTAACACAGATCTGGTTGAGTGTATTTTATCTGTTGTCTGAATTAGTAATGTCTTTAAATATTGTAAAGATTCCTCCATGAATGTCTGTTCCCCTCTGGTTGCCTTTTATATTCCCTTCCATTATGGGTTTCGAACAGCAATACCATAAATGCATACTGTGGAAAATAATTATTACTAGCAGAATTTTAGGAAGTCTTATTTATCAGAAACCAACACTTTGATTTTAAGAAGTTTAAAGCACAGTATTTGAAATGTTCCAATGAAAGTGTTTTGGGTTAGCAAAAGGAGGGGGAATTAGTCTCACAGATTTAACCTTTGCATGCACACAACTGAATTTTCATGTTTTAAACATGACCTAACCGTAAGAGGTATCTCGGTCTGTTTTCTTTTACTTAATTTTCTTTGTCTCTTTTACAAATTCTTTATCATGTTGTGGAATTCATGAGCAGAAGATGGAATTGCAGTAAAGTGGGGTTTTTCAGTGATGGGAGCAAAAGGCTGGAAAAGATCACCTTGATCAATGGTTCTTCGCTCATGCTGTTGCCAGCATTGGCATTCTGCAAGCCCTTTTACATTTAATCATTCATTATTTAAAAGGCAGTCAAGCCTTCTGTAACCATATCCTGCTGAGAAGCTGTTCCAGAACTTGCTGTTCTAGTGATTAGAAGTCTTGTTTGTGACCAATTTATATCCTTGGTTTTTATCATCACTATTCTGGAGTGTAAATTAGTCTTGCTGTGTGTATCTTTATGCATCTGTAGACAGAAGCAATAGCCCATTAGTTCTCTTTTTGTCTTTATTTTGCTAAACTAGAAAAGCTGCTGTCTTTCATTCCTCTCTTTTCCAAAAAGCTCATTTCCCTCCTCCTGCTATGTGCTGAGCCGGGTACTGTTCCCAGCTGATAGATTTCTAAATTTTACATTATTTTTTATCTGCTTAGAATTGTCCATAGTATTATATGTGAAGTCTTAACAGTGCCTTAGTTGCACTACTGTTCCTGTATTTCTGCAGGGAATGACTTCCAGCACACTCTTCCACAGCTGTTTTATATGGCAGTTTAGTACAACTAGAGTGGGATCATTAAAGTTTTTAGGGTTTCCCCATCATAGATATCTCTGTTTTCCAGCTAACAGGCTCCCATCTTCAAGCTGCAGTTCTTGTTAGTATGCAACTGCATGACTTCACATTTTATGACAGATTTTGTTCCCTTTCTAAAGGTCCAGTAATCAGTGTCATCTGTGTTCTTTTTTTTTCTGACTATATGGCAGTACAATTCTTTGAAGCATCAGTACAGAAGGGTATTGCTAGTAACTTCTGCTAGTGTATCCTGCTTTTGGGGCCGAGATCATTGTTCCTATGTTTCACAAAGTTCTCTTTTCTAAGTTTAACTGCTGTTGGTCTGGGGTTACACCAGGACGTGCTTATAAGAAACTTGTCAGAAGATCTTTTTTTCAAGTGTGGGGAAAGACTGGTCAAAGGTTGGTGTAGCTTAGCTGTTCAGTTCTCTTTTAGTCTTGAGATTTTGGAATTTTATCTCTCCTTAGGTAACTTTTTGACCTAAAAAGTGAAGCTTCTGGGCCATGTATTGATGTTACTTTATCTGAGCTTCTGTTACTCAGACCTGTTTGAACTGTGGGTCTTGGTCCTGTGGGGATCAGGAAAGGTCATCCTGAATAAAGAATACCATGCTTTTTTCAAGCTGGCATGGTTTATAAACAAGTTAAAATACTTGATCTTCAGCCTACCAGGGATTTCAGGCTTGTAAGCCTCCTTCCTTTTTTACCTGAAATTATTCCTAGGGAAGTTTGCAATGTCTTAGATGGGTGAAAGGTCTCAAGGTGATGCTGTTGCTTGTGCATATTAAATTCACGTATGTAAGTGCCCTAGAAATATGGTTGAATCTAGTAAACCTTGGCAATAAAATTAGGTATTAAAAATACTTATTTGTCAATACAAATTTACTTAACACTACATGGGACAAGTTTCTTGCATGCAAATCTTTACGACCCCCTTGTTCCCACATTGAGAAAAGGCACATAAAGACACTTAACATTCTGGAACTGCGTTTTGAATAAAAATGGCTAATGTTCATCTCTGCAGAAATTTCCAAGGAAAAGTTACTTAAACTCTTGCTTTTGTGAACATACAGTTTTTTTCCTTGTGAACTGTTCTCCTGTATTTGCTTGTCTTTAGCAACAAAATAGCTGTTTGTGTTTTAACTATTTTATTTTAGCTAATCAGAGAAATTGGTGGCATAAATTTAAAGAAGAATGAGCCTCCTCTCACCTGCCCTTACAGCCTGAAAGCCAGAGTTCTGCTGTTGACTCATCTTGCCCGGGTGCAAGTTCCTGAGGTCCTTGAAGAAGGTAGTAGCTTTTCCCCGTATCGGATATTACTGGAAACAGAGCAAGATGCTGCATGCTACACTGCTTTTGATTCTTGTCCTATGAGGAGTTGAATGGATCTCTGCTCAATAGTCTCTATGCAGGCTGCTTAGTTTTTCAACTTTGATGACCCTTTAGAACATTTACTTAGCATTTACTCACTCTCCTGACAGCCCTGCAATACTGATATTTTATTTTTTAATGCTTTTGGCTGCAGATACGGCTTAGATAAATTGTTTTTGATCTTTATAATAGAATAAAAAGTTAAACATGTGAAGTATATTTGCTTTTCAGAGCAAAGAAATCCAAGATGAGCATAATGCTGCTCTCTATAGCATTTCCACGTATATTTATTTTTTGGAGATTTTTAGCCCACTATGTGAAATAAATATGACAAGATTAAGACTTTAAATATCAGTTACCTGTGAGCTTTGGTTTGTGTTTTGGAATTTTTCATACTTGCAAATATTCAAACAGAAATGTTTCTAAATGCATTTCTTAAGTTTCAACCATGAAAGCCATAGTTTTCCAAACCAACAAACAGTTGAGTTGTTCTACATGTTAATGGAAATAAAAAAAAAAACCAAACCCAAACCAACAAACCAGGGAAAATGCTTTGCTTCAAATTTTTCAGTTTATTTCAAAAGAAAAATAATCAGTTTTAAAAAGTAATCAAAAATGTCTCATCTTTCCTTTACTTAGTTACTGTTTGTATTTAGAATGTCACAGAACTGCATTCAAAAGAAGATGGTACTTTACGAATAATGGTTTTTGGAACTGGTGTTTCACTTAAAATTAAAAATTCTGGTTTTAACGTGTGATTTACCTAAAGAATTCATGCGATTTTAATATGGCTGATAAATTGTCTCTGCCATCCTGTTGCTTCTTTTTAGACGGATCTAATGAGTAGTGCTTCATTTGGTGTGGAAGCTGGTGTACAAAATTTGTTTCCTCTTAGAACTTGCGTTTTCCTGGGTTTTTTAAGGAATGTTACAGAGGGATATGTCAGTGAGAATAAAGTGGCGTTTTTGGTAATACAAGAATGAATAGAAGTGAAGACCATGCCATTAAGTGGTCCAGTTCATGTGAACTGTCTGTTTTTCCTAGAAGTAGTACAGCATAATTACAGCCAGTTATATCTTGCAGATCAGCAGTTTATCCTTAAGAAGAGTCCTGCACTACTTCAAGAAATGATAAATGTGATCTGCCAACTAATAATAATGGCTCGAAGCAGGGAAGGTAAGAAAAGAAACTGTATTATTAAACCCAGTAAATATGGTTCTTCATTGTGATACTTCATGAAGTCTTTGGTTCTTGTGGGAAACTTAACCTGTGATATTTAGAAATGCCTTAATGCACTTTTGCTCTTTTTACTGTAATGAGAGAGTTCTCTATTTTGACGATTGAAATGCTGCTGCTGCTGCCAAGCTGTGCTCTGAAATCCTGAGTATGTGTGTCCTGCTTGTAATTTTTGCAGTTAAAGTTTTTCCTTAACTGCAGTTGAAAACCTTTTCTTGAAGATGTGGTTCATTTTCAGTAGCAAAGCATTTAGTATAAGACTTGTGTTCTTTCCATTTGCACTTTTAGTTTTTTTTCTCTCCTTATGAGTGCCTCTTGTTTTTTAGATAATTTCTTTGCCATTATTTCTTTGTATGTTGCTCATATTTCTCCATTTCAGAATGCTATGCTCTTTAGCCTGCTATGTAGTTTTATTCTGAACTTGTAGGGGCAGGTGCTTAGCTGTAATTGCCATAGAAGTTATTATTTAATTGAAATATAATGGGTAAGTTTTGTTGTTTCACTGTAAGAAGGCAGTTACTGAGAACATGGTTCCTTGAAGTGTAAGGAAGCAAAGACTTAAATATCATTCATTTATTGCACCAAACATAGTCAAGGTATTTCTTATGTCAAACTGGTGACCATTTTTTTGCTATCAAACAATACTTACTGGTTGATCTTTACTAGACCAAAACTCCTTTAATGACCATTGATAGCCTCCTAGTGAGAATGGTTTTGGGAAAGATATTTCCCAGAACTATTGCAAGTGGTGTTGGAAATTGTGCTCCATAACAAAATAAAGTGTGAGAGGGGATATAAGCAGATAAGGGTGTTGTGTGCTAGCTTAGATTTTTAAAATTTGGATGCTATTTTATAAAAAATACCTGAACCTCTGAAATACTGTAAAATAGTTCAAGGCTCTGAAAAATACCTTTTAAGATGGCCTAGATGGCCTGTGTATATATTGGTCAGCTACCAAATTGTTGTTTTCTCTTGTGCAAAGTAAAACCAAAATAACACAGGCAGAAGCTTTTTTATGTAACAGAAGTGGAACTCTTTGAAAAATGAGAAACACCTATAGTTCTTGTAAAAGCTGAAATAAGATACTGAACAGAGTGCCTGGTATACTTTGCAACTTCAATGACCTTTGGGTAGCTGTATTCTTCTCCTCTAGTTCTGAATATACAGAGAGATACTTTCTTAATTTGACAGCAGAATGATTATTTATAGATGTAGTGTTCTTAATAAATTGCTTTGAAGTTCCAGAAAATTTAGATTTTAGCTTAAATTGAAATTTAAAAAAGGAAACAGTATTTTGAAATACAGTGGTGTAAACTAATTTTCCATTAGCATGTGAAATGGTTATTTATAAACCAAATGTGAACAACCTCTACTACTAACAATTTCCAGAGATTATCATTATCTCTTCCAGCCTCAAATCATTTTGTGAAAGCGGAAGAGAATTTATAGCTGTCATTATGTACAGTAGAAATTGCTTCCCTAGATATGGAGAAAAAATAGGTATGTATCATAGGTATAGTTGAGGAGTTGTCTGGTATTTCTCCAACAGCTTTTCTCAAAAATATTTCCAAAGTTTGAAAGTGTCAGTACCCAGAAATTTGTACCAAACAACCAAACATTTCCTCTTGCTTCCATGCCAGTGCTCTCAGCACATGGTATTAAAGAGGAGGTGGTACCCAACAGTTGCCCATTAACAGCCAACAATAATGAAATTGGGGATTTCAAGGTAAACAGTTTCAGAATTTTGGTCTTTAGTCTAAAGTGAAGTCACTGCTTGTACTACTTAGCAAATGTAATGCATTGACCATGGTTTTGATGACTGTGCATGTAGAGAGAACTGTCTTGCCCTGGGAAACAACTAGAAATTGTAAAGGTGGCATTGGTTTGGTTTTGTGTTATGTTTTTTTTAAGATGAATGAAATTGAAGTCAAGTATTGAAAATTTTGAGAGATTGCTTTGTTTAAGTTTGTATTTGTCCACCATGATTTTAAGTGGCTTAAAACTTAATTGCAGTTGGTTTTGGGGTTAATTTTCACTTAAATCAACCTTGACACAGTACATAAAACGATCACATGCTACAAATTAGTCACAGATTTTCAGCAGTCCTGATCTGTGAAAGTACAAAGGTGATGGCATGTATTAATACTATCTAAAGAAATATTTTGGGGACAAATCGTACTTTGTGAAACCTGAATTGACAGTGGGATGAGAAGTCTCATTTTGTGCCGCCTTCATGCGTTTCAAATATTCTGAAATGTCTTTATTATTGTTATAAGCTTAAAAATGTCTGCAGCAATTTATGCTTACCTTGTAATCAGGTCCTTTGAAGAAAGACACTTGGGATGAATCTTCACCATTTTGACACTTAACTTTGCTTTGTGCCAGCCCTTGCTTGCATCCATTGTTTTGTGGCAATGTAACTGATATCTGAGAAGCAGCAGGTATAAATTATTTTCATAGCTGCCCTGAGATCATCTTTAAGTATGATAAGCTGCTTTAAGTAGATAGCTGCCTTGCTGGGTGAGGTGTTTGCTGCCAAAAACATGGAATGTGCTCCAGTAAGTGTCTGCAGAAGTTAGGCATCAGTTCAGCTGTCCAGCCAAAGCACATTCCTTCATTCAGGTTGGAAGCTGCAGTGTCATGAAGAGGTTGTGGCTTGACCGAGGTGTATGCCAGTCCTTCACAAGCAACTAAAATTTGCACTTAAATTTGTGATGGACTACTTTAGTGTCATATGTTGGGTTTAACTGAAAGAGGGTGGTTTTAGATAAGAAATTCTTTGCTGGTGAGGGTGGGGAGACACTGGCACAGGTTGCCAGAGAAGCTGTGGATGCCCAGTCCTTGGAAGTGTTCAAGGCTAGGTTGGGTGAGGCTTTTGAGCAACCTGGTCTAGTGGAAGGTGTCCCTACCCAGGGCAGGGGGTTGGAACTGGATGATATTTGAGGTCAACACAAACCATTTTATGATTCTTTATTTTTGGTCAATTTTATAACCTTAGATTAAAGGTCATCTTGTGTTGTGCAATTTGACAATCACAAGCTGTCAAAATAGGTACAGCAATGACATGAATTTTATGGTAGGGGCATTTGGGGGATGTTAAAAGCAATGCTGTTCTCAGGCCCGCTCTCAGGAAATATAAAGACCTCTGTTCTTTTCAGGAAACCAAAATAATACTTTCCAACTTTAAAATATTCTTCTACTGTCATATGGATGATGATTCAATCCTTTAAGAAAGAGAATATTTTCTACTCTGACTAGTGCTCTGTGGTCTCAAAGCTCTAGGTGAATTTCCTGCAGAAGACAGTTTGTCAGAGATTATTTAGGATTCTTTTATTGACTTGGTTTGCAGTGTGTTTTTTTTAACTTAAAAAAAATCCTGTGGCTTTCCTTAGCAGCAGCAGCCAAAAAAATTACAGGGGAGGTGGAAGCTGGGTAAAATGGAAACGGAATGTGATGTTATTTGGTTGGGACATTAATCTTTCCATTACTACTTTTTTTTAAAGGTCGAAGTTACATCTTTCTTAGTTACCTGTCTGTCTAGCCAGGTAGTTCCATTTGTGTGTTATATTTCTCTCTGCATTGCATATAATTGTCACATGTCCCTCCATGTAATTTGATTTAATAGCTGAGGATATTTATAGCTTGGTGTAATTAGTGAAGAAACAGACAATTTGAAGGGAGGAGGGGCAGGTGAAGCGGAGGGAAGAGTGATCTTTCATGTGCAGTTAATATGCCCTCGTAGCTGCTTAGAAATTTGCAGCAAGATAGTGAGTGGTGGAAAGGAAGCAGAACACATGCTGAAGACACCAAATTCCTTGGGGTCTTTTTCAGTCAAACTTACTACCTTTTCATATTTCCTCTGTTAAATGTTCTAAAATTAATTTAAACTTGCTTTTTGTCAAAATGCAAGGTAAGTGTTTAGCAGCTGCAGCTCTGGTACCCTTTTGTTAAGGTGCCGGTTACAGCCTGTCTGCCTTCTCACCCAAGTGTCAGCAATCCTGCTTTTGTCTGCAGCTCTCACTGCCTTGACAGCGGGGTCAGCTGGATCACACAGCCCTGGCAGAGGGGCCACAGTCCTTCTGACCACTGGTCTAATCAGTCTCTTGAGAGATACCACTGTGCCCCTGTTGTAGCATCCCAAACACACGTATTTGTATACATATATGAGTATATCTGTGTATGTACCCAAAGATACTTGTGTTCATACTTAATATGTTTATATGCAGAATATACCTGTAAAAGTCAAGGTAGTCAAAGGCTGATTGTTTCTCAGAAAAGATTTTAAAGTGTAGGAGAAAGCACAGGGCTTCTTAAATGAAATGACAGGCATCATAAATTGCAGGTGCCTTCCATAATACCTGTTGAAAATGGCCTTCAGTTCTTTGATGTGCCACATGTAAGTTCAGAAAAAGATTTAAGCAGTTTAAGTTCCTTTTGGCTCTTTGAAGAGGATCTTAACTTTTTTTGTTTCATGGTAAAGCATTGCCAGTTCTGGACTTGCAGCAGCTCTTGAGCTGCAGGGGAATTTTGAAATGAGTTCTCTAAACAGGGTTTATGAGAAGTTTTATTTATGAATGAGTGCTTGTCAGAGTTATGTTGCAGTTTGTGTGTGCTCTGCTTTTTCATTTCTCTGCAGATGTGATGAGTATTAAATTACTAAATGGGTTTTTTTTTGGGTTTTTTTCCTTTTTCTCTGTTCTGGCTAAGACTTTTTCTCCTTCTCTACCTTATAATCATTTTAATTATGAGACTGTAGGCCTTTTTATACTTTAGAATATGAAAAGAATTATAGGTAATTTCTAAAAGAAAAGTCAAATAGGTGTCTGAGCAAACACCTGTTATAGGTAGGTAATTTCTGAAGGAAAAGTCCAATAGGCGTTTGCTCAGACGCCCCTTTTAACCATTAAGTTTATTTGTAAAAGTCATGCATTTGATATTTTTACAGCTCTTCTTACTGCCTTCTAACATAATATGGTCTGCTTAGCTTGAATTATAAATATAGGTTTTTTTCTTGCATGTGATAGGCTGCTACCTAGTATGATCATTTCTCAAGATGAAAATATTATAAATAATGTATTATGTTGTAAAAGAATAATGTTTAATGATCAACTATATTAATGATACGCTAAATGCATTATACAGACACACACATACATAAAGCATACAAATATAAGTTTGTTTTGATGCTGCATTTTTAAAACTGGAGTTTTTGTCTATAATAATTACATAGATACATTGTGCAGTTGTTGTTCCCTGAGACAATGTTAGATGGAAGTCTCCCTTAGTGTTCAGCTGTGACATCCTAAATAGAGGGAAGAAAATGTCTGCTGGTCTATGTGGCTGGAATAGGAGTAAAAAGGCTGCCTAGTTAATTATACCGAGCATTTTAAAATGTCTCTTCTTGGTGGACTGGAAATAAGGTTTTCTGTAATACAAGCATACATTGGGAAAGTGTAAGAAGAAAAAAAAAATTAAAATTGTTTGTTTTGTTTCATTCTCCCCAAGAAAGGGAGTTCCGTGCTCCATCTTTGGGATCTTTGGAAAATTGCATGAAGCTTTCCCAGATGACAGTCCAGGGACTTCAGCAGTTCAAGTGTCCCCTTTTACAGCTGCCTCACATTGAAGAGGACAATCTTAGGAGAGTTTCCAATCATAAAAAGGTATAAAAATACAATTGATACTTCATAACCTCTTAAAATGCTATCTGCTACTTCTTTTGCCTATTTGTGGCTAAGGAAGCAAGGTCACGAATTAACTAAAAGAATAAAAATAGGTGTATTTTTCAGGAATTCAATACAATACTTCCTAGGTGTTCTGTCTACTTTTGGTTTCTTTAAAGTCCATCTCAATTAGGAGGTGGGAATTAAGATCAGAGACCTGGTAAGTGTAAATAAGTGTAAAAGATCAGTCTGTGTTGACCTAACAAACAATAGAAACAGTTTCTTTCTTATTGCAATGTACTATCTCCTATTTCATATTCTTCCAAAATGTGTCTGGAATATCCTACTGGGACTTTTTTTTTCTGAGGATGGGTGAGGGGGGGGGGTGCTTGTTTACATTGTTCTTAATCTACTTTGATAGAAAATATATTTGGAAGCTTACACAGAGGAGTTCATAAAAGAAAAAGCTAATCAGTTACTATGGGAAGCATTTCAGGTTTTGTGATCCTTTGTGTGAAAGGCTGTGTCTTATAAAGCTTTTGCTATGTAACTGTAGTTGGGTAAGTGTTGGTACTTGTGGCATTTAAGGATGAAAAAGAATAGTCTTGTCTGAGTACCTGCATGTGTTTCTTCACTCTGTTTCACCAGTTGTCTCTGTGTTCAAACCTGCTTGTTCATTCGAGTCTGGTATATCTTCTGGGAAAGCCTGGTTAGAAACAGCACTTTCTACTAGAAGCTGTTGACTTTTCTGGTACTTTTATTACAGTGGTTAATTTGGATCAATCTTGAAAATATTCTTTTTATCTGATGGCAGTTTTGTTTAACTACAGCCTTAGGGGGTGTTTAAATGCTTCTGTGTTAGTGTGAAGACTAAGAATGTTTAGGTACTGCATTTTTTTAATCCCCTCTGAAGATGCTTTTCATGAAATATTTGAGTAGTCATATCCTTTGGATAAAGTAAAAGATTCTCTTACAGGTATCATTAAAGACTTACTTTTTAAATCCAGTCTTAAACTACAGGGAACATATGAGAAAATAAGCAATTTGAGGTGTATTTTTTGACATGTGCATTGTCACTAAGTAAAAAACCAAAGAATTTGGCTATGATATAATCCCACCTCTGTTTACCGTAAAAGAGGGAAGAGACCCGTTTTTTAGGCTAATTTGTACAGGATTCACGTGCATTGAGTTCTTCAAAAATACAGTGCCCTAGATTGGCATTATGATCAGTCTACCTGGATGCATGAAATTGTTTTTAATGAAGTACATGCATTTATAATGCTGAGGTAATCAAGTATTTAGATCTGTGTTTGTTTTATCCTTTTAGCTCTGCTCTGCAAATCTTTAAAAGGAGTGGATTTAGATTTGTTTGCAGTTCAGTACAAAAAAAATCCCTAAACCTGTTAGAAAGATTTCTTGGCTCAACTTCCTGAAAAACCTGGATTAAAATTATAACAGTTTTATAAGGAACTATAAAGTGCCATTTCTAAGGGGTGACATACTAAAGAACACATCAATGTTCAAAGCAGTGCTGTTTAGTAGGTTTGAATCTTTGGTTTATTGTTTCTCAAAACATATGCTTGCTAGTTTACCAAAGTATGGGGTTTTTAATAAGAACAATTATGTATATGTATTAGTAACATGTGGGGACACCAGTGATGTATTATCAAGAGTTTATTTGTGGACTATATTCTGTGCTACCGTGTGGCTTCCCTTCTTCTCTTTTTATTTCAGTATAAAATCAAAACTATTCAGGATTTGGTGAGTTTGAAAGGCTCAGATCGTCGCAATTTATTGCACTTCCTAGAAGATAAGAAATATGAAGAAGTTATGGCTGTCCTTGGCAGCTTTCCATATGTCACTATGGATATAAAACCACAGGGTGAGTGGGAAGTTCTTTTGTTCTGTGTATGTCACTTCTGACATTTTGATAGTCTGGTGGCATTAAGCTTTTGGAGGGTGCTGAAACACAACTCATTGCTGTTTATGTATTTATGTGACCTGGAAATTACATACTTCTTTGGAGTGGTGGGTTCTCATACACGAGAGTTATAGTCTGAAGAGGTAAAATACATTGAAACATTCCATGGATTCCCAAGCCAACAGTAGTTTCTGTACAGGAGCTTATCTGATATTTCGTCTTTTGATTTTAGTATTTCATGAGCAATGTGGAATTCTTGTTGAAATACCACTTTTATTAGCTATCTTAAACAGTTATGCTTATTCTAGAATTTATGCTCAGCTTTCTCCAGCACAGAGTCCTTTGTGAGATATTTGAGTTGGAGACCCTGATGACTAAATATTCATGGGTTCCTTTGTGATAATCCTTGTATAGTTTTTGTATCTGGCAGAATTTGTCCGAGTAATGCTTAGCTGCCTTTTGTGTGCACTATTTCACTGAATGTATAATGCTCTCCCTCTTTGAAGATTAGGTATATTGTTAAGCAGTTCCTGTCAGACAGCCTTGCAGTGGGAAGTGAATTGGTTCTGTGGTCTGCTTTTCTTTGTAGAAGAACAGTGCTAGTAAATGTGTGATATTTGAAAGGTTGTTCTAATTCTTGTTTCTAGTTTATATTGTCATTGTGATAGCAGTGATCACATTCAAAATGTGGTATGCTTTGTTTGGGTTGCCTGATTGTAATTTGGCTTTTGTGTAGTCCTCTGTGAGAAGCAAATGTTAGAGGAAATACCTGTTAAGGAAGCAAATGTCTGCTAATCTTGGTGTTTCTAAATGTTATTTGTTTTGGTTTTGGTGTTTGGGTTTTTTTAAACAAATAAACAGAAGACTTTGTTATTGTAGTGTGGGATTGTGTACAGTCTTGTTAATCTGCTTAAAATTCAGTTTTGGAGTACCTCCCCGTATTTTGGCAAACAACTCTTTCCTGCCTGTAGTCTTCGTTTGTCACACAGCTGCACTCAAGAGTGGTGTGGAGGATTAAACCATGCATATGCTTTTCTGTTTAGCTCAGTATTGCCATTATATAAAATACATATGTAAGACTATGTGTTTTACAGAACAGTAAAACTGCTTTCTCAGGGAGGGACTGGAGGGGAATAAATAAAATGTCTACACTGGGATATAACTCTATTCCTCTCCTACCTGAGACATTCTCCAGTTTATAGGTTGGAGATATAAACTCCTCAGTGGCTCTCCTGTGGGGTTTGTTTGATGTTTTAGTTAAACTAATAATTGCTGTTCTTTTATTTTCCTTTGCCTTCTCCTTAAAAAATAATTAAATGCATGATTGTTAATGTGGCATTGAAATTGAGTTGTTAATCATATGAAAGTCAGGAAAATGAAAATTATGATTCCCAGAACAAATATAACAGGGTCCCTCTGGTCATGTGTGGTATTTCATGTTTCTGAAGTTTTATGCTTTAATATATAATGCACGGTATTACAGGGTTATGGTTCCCACAGCAGCTATAACTTTGAATTTTCTAACTTTCATGCAATTAAAATTTCAAACTCAATGTTGCGGTTTTATAGGTTGCTGAATTACCAGCCCTTGTTCTGATAGTATATTTGAAGTTGTAAGAGACTTACTAAATAATACTTTGAGATTATTTTTTGGTTAAAAATTCTGGAATTTGAATGCTTATGTTTAGAAGTAGCAGAAGCAATGTTTAATGGAGAAAAAGGCTTTAAAGAAGTCTAATGGATGTGTTGCTTTTCTTTTTGCATTAGTTTTGGATGATGAAGACAGCAACAACATTACAGTAGGTTCTCTTGTCACTGTTCTGGTCACACTAACAAGACAGACCATGGCAGTAAGTATTAAGAATACTTGTTCTTTCATGGTAACTGCAGGTATATACTACTAAACAGGCATTTCTGGTTGTTTTGTAAACATTACTGTAAGGTTAAGATTTGAAATTGAGAACTTGTGCTCTTAATCCGTCCTTATGGTTTTGTTTCTGAATGAGAAAGTTTTCCTGGAATAAAACCAAATTTCAGTCTGACCCCTTGCAGTTGTCTAGGGAACAGTAAAAGAATATGGCAGGTGATAACTGCTCTGAGGTTTGTAAACAACAGGAAGAGAGACATTCAGAAACTTGGTTCTTGAAATAAAATAAAATGTTCACTCAAGTCCTCAGGACAGTGTTTGATTTCACTTTATGTGGGCTCATAATGTTACAAATCCCCTGGGTGTTTTAGACACTTTTATGAAAGAAACACAGTCCAGCAGAATGCAGAATATGCATAACTTAATATAAAGGAGGTACACCAGTGTCACATGAAGAAAGTGGACTGCTGAGTAGGAAACAGTGTGGCATAACCAAAACAATACTACACCCTAGTAGTTAAACTTCTGACTTGTGCTTATTTTCTAGCTTAAAATGCAGTAATGGCTTTCTTTGAACAAAAAACTTTAATACACAGAGCCTAAACAAACTTTGACATGTCAAAGACTACAGTGTCAATTTTTGCATCTGTACTCATGACATAATCGTCTAAGTAAACAGAAGGTGTGAGTTACACCTGTAAGGTAAGGCACGCAAGCCTGAGTATTACAGGTGAGACCAGACTGTTGAAGCCAGTTGAGCAGAAAGTCTTGTCTATAAAAAGCTCCATGTGCTCATGCTGTGGTAGCTGAGGGTGCAGTAGGTAGAAAGTAGAAGCACTGTATCACTGTGCTGGAATTGCAAAATGAAGGAAACTGAAAATTGTGAAGATACTGAACTGTACTTAGAAACCAACACGTCTAACAGCATGTAGAAAATTAATTTAAGATGTTTCCTGTGTGACCTCCATTAGGCAGTCTGGCATATAAACACATGACTGTAAAACTAGAGCTAGCCTTTTGTATGATGCATTTTTTTTATGGTGGTATTTCCTACTTGCTGTCTTTGTACAAGACAGCTCCTTGTGACTATTTTGTTTGGGTGTGGTCTTTTTAATGGCATATAGTATATTTTGAAGAAAGAAATGCATTAAAAATTCCATTTACATAGAGATGTCCTATTCTACAGAATACTAACATTGTGTTGTGTCTTAACATTTCACATTTCTGGTTTGATTTGTTGTTCTGTGTCCCTGAGTAGCAGAGCAGCTGTTGAAGTTTTTAATGCTCTGACAACTGGAGCAGAATTAGCATTTTACTACTGCTTGCTTTTGTGATATAGGATTTCTGTGCTTTATAAAACAAGTAGATTCTTTGGAACAAGATGGCATGTTGCTACTACATTTCTTTATAGTACTAGTGATGGAAAAATCTGAGACCAAATGTTTGAAAT
Organism: Oriolus oriolus; assembly: GCA_013400235.1. NCBI lineage: Eukaryota > Metazoa > Chordata > Aves > Passeriformes > Corvidae > Oriolus > Oriolus oriolus. Next base: position 48,902 of record VXBT01004747.1, read on the forward strand.
AGTGTTTAATTTTGAACTGTTAATCCCCTGTTGTGTCTGTCACTGATAAAAGAATTTGCCATAATGAGTAAAAATATTCAGACGTGATTAAGGTGATTTAGTTTAAGTTCAAATATGAAATAATAATTTGCTCTTTTGGTACAGAGGGGCATTAGTAGTTTTCACATCTTTCTCTAACCAGGACGTGTTTGAAAAGGAACAGTCTATATGTGCAGCAGAAGAGCAACCAACAGAAGATGGGGTAAGTGAAGAGTGAATGTTCCTCTTGCTAATTAAAGAGACCTTTCTTTCACATCTTGAATTGCTAATTGTGCACTTCTCAAGCATTTTCTTCAGAAATGCCTACTGAAGTGTCCTTTGAGCTGTGCTTTCTAATTTTGGTTCTCAGCTTAAAATGCTTAAAGTACAGTTGAACGACTGAAATTTTATGAACAGAATAAATATTTTAGTACTGCTTTCCTGCAGCAAGGAGATGCCAGCAAAGTTAAGAGCAAAGGATGGCAACAGAAGAATAAAGGAACCAAGAAAGCTTCAAAATCAAAGAAGAAGAAGCCATTGAAAAAGAAACCTGTGCCACCTTCATTACAACCACCGAAACAGCAGAAGCAAAAACAAGCTAATGGGGTAGCTCATAGATTCAGTGATATTTATAATTTTATTCAGTTTATCACTTGGATGGAGGGTTTTGTGTCTGTCTCTTACATTTCAGTTTATGCTTTTGTGAAGTGTGTCTTCTAAAATAGCATTTGTTTTCTTTACATTTAAAAATTACTAGTGAAGTAATCAGGGAACTACCATGGTAACGTTTGCAGTGGCCTGCTGAAAGTTGCTCAACTATTTTAGAAATTTGGCTTTATAGTCCCTTCTTATTATTAGTTCTTGTTATGCTGCCTTCTGGGAGGTGAATTGTTCTGTAAGTTCTACTTTTTCTTTAAAGATAAAAACTGAAATGAGACTTTCTTCTGATAAATTAAGTATCTTTAGTAACTTTATGCTCCCGTAGTATGGTGTTTTCTCCACCTCATGGGCTGTGTCGTAGGTACTTTCTTCAGTTCTCTGTGATTTTCTCAAGACTTTATGAAATGCAGTCCCAGAGCCATAGAATGGTTTGGGTTGAACGGTACCTTAAAGATCATTTAGTGATCTGCCATGGGCAGGGGTGCCACTCACTAGATCAGTTTGCCCAGGGCCCCATCCAGTCTGGCCTTGAAAACTTGCAGGGATGAGACATCCAATCTGGGAATCGAATACTGTTTTTTCCTATTCCTGTTGCAAGTACCATACAGAGAAGGAAGGTTGCTTCCTTCCTCCTCTTAGCAAGTGAGGTGAAAAGGGTTAATCTTCACTGCAGACATAACTCTGTGACACAAGAAGAGTGTAGATTGTGCGACCTTAAGGCAGTTGCTGTGAATTCTGTGTACTACAGTAATGCAGACAAACTAAGTTAGAGGTGTTGTTTTTTTTTTCTTTCCCATTAGGAAGTTGTTGTGAAGGAAGAGGAAGAGGAAGTCTCTGATAAAGGAAGTGAATCTGAAGAAGAAGAAACAAACAGGGACTCTCAAAGTGAAAAAGATGATGGAAGTGACAGAGACTCTGACAGAGAGCAAGATGAGAAGCAAAACAAAGATGATGAAGCTGTAAGCCTTACTTTTTCTTGAAGGGTAATGTTGCCTCTGGGGTTGAGAGAAAATGCATTTTAATCCTCTAGCATCCCCTCAGGCTAGGCAACACTAGGATGAAGGAGTAATACCAGTTCTCCAGGGGTTTTCAGACCTTTTTCTGGTATAAGAGCTTTGTCATTGCAAGTTTGTTTTAGCGTGAGTAGCAAAGATGTTTGCAGCATAGTTGGAAAACTTAGAAATAACATGATAAAAATGGCTAAACTTAAGGAGAAAACTGCAATATTTCTTTCAGCTTAATTTGATTATTAGCTGCTGCAGATTTGTGACTTAAAGTCTCTCTCTTGAAATGTGTTCTTTACAGGCAGTGGCTTTTGCGTGCTGCATAGTGCATACTAAGCACGCAGTAGTTGGATAAACTTGCACAGGGGCTTATTAAACTCTAGTAACTGTCAAGTTAGTTGTTTGAAACTGTAATAGTAATTGAGAGCAAAACACCGTGGTGGTAGATGATTTCTGCACCACAGGTCTTTCAGTACAAGACTTGAGTGAGAGCTGAATGGCCCATTCAGGGTGAGATTAAGCTTCTGATGGGAAAGGAATCATCAAACTTGTAATTAGAACTCTTATGGCTGAGACAGAGAGTGTTTGTAGGCAGTGCTGCAGAATTGAGTTTTGAAGAATGTGTGTGAGCCCCACACATCTGCTTTTTCCCTTTATTATGTTTAGTATTGCAAAAGAACTTGTCACATGTACCATTTTCATGGACCATTTTCTGTCTTTTTAATGCAAAAGATGGTTAGTGCGCAGTAATTCTTTAACCTTATTTTTGACAGGAGTGGCAAGAATTACAGCAAAGTATACAGAGAAAGGAACGAGCCCTTCTTGAAACGAAGTCAAAGATAACACATCCTGTTTACAGTCTTTTTTTTCCTGAGGTCAGTAATAAAAAACATTAGTTGTGAAATATGGAAATTAATAATAATACAAATTAATTGATCTTTTTGTATTTTTACTGTAAATATTGGGCTTTTAAAAAAGCTTAATGCTTGGAAAAAAGATCTAGTATTAACTTTATAAAGTCTTAACTTAGAAAATTAAACACTTTCAGATACTTTTCTAAAACCTTTTACTTCATTATTCTTTCTACCCAGTTCCCAGAGACTTGCAAACCTGTATAAAACTTAAGGTGAAATGTTGGGGTGTTTTTAACTTTACATCTAACTGCAAGTGCCTGGGGGAGGTCCTGACCCCTCCTGTGTTGTGAGTAATGACAGGAGAGTTTGGGAGTCACTTGGATCAGTAGATAGTTTTGGCTTGCTGGTTGACTTCTGAGCACAGCAATGTGGTGGCAGCACGGTGTGCAGCTGTGGAAGATGGAAAGCTATCTCTTTCTGCCACAGCATAGTCTGGAAGTGGCAGAAGCCAACTGTGGCTTTCCTGTAGAGCTCAAAAATACAAGTTCGAGTGTGGATGAGAGAATCAGAGGAAGGGATATATTTGAGAGTGGTGACTCAGTATAGGCTGAGATGTGTTTACAGCAGCCTTTGGTGTTGCAAGTACGTTCTGATATATCAGTTTTTACTTGCACTAACAGCTAGCTACTCAATAGTTTGAGAACCCTGTAACAGCAGTGGAACCTTGAAAAAGATGGGATTTTTCCAAGTGGAGGGTTTGTGTTCTGAGCAAATAAGTTAGGTCCTTGGGGGTGACCAGATTGGAACCAGAAGGAAGGAGTATTTGGCCCCATTTTCTTTCCTGGCCAGTGGTTCAGAGGTTTCCTTTGCTTCCATGCAGTCTGACTAAGGAACTAATCTAGGATCTCTTCTCTGTTGTTGTGCTATCTCCAATAACGGGGGTGGGATGCAAGGCTTGTGCTTCCTCTTGTGGCTTAAAGAAGACAACTAAGATGGGAAAGAAGAGTAAAGCATGAATTTAAAAGGAAGATAACTGTGTATGTTTGCTCCCTCTTAGTTCCTGGGGCTCTTCATGTCTACGCCTTGTACAGCTTGTTGCGTGTGCAAACATAACTCTGCTGTCCACATGCCTGTGATCACATTGTTCCTGCTGGTTTTACCTGCTAGCAGCATTAAAAAGCAAGTTGTGGGAAGGAAGACTTGTTGCTGAGGACCCAGAGAGGACAGAGGGCAAATAAATTGTCTTCCTGAAGGCCTTAGCTGACACCTAGTTTTGTAATGGCTGCACTTAAAGCTGTATTTTCCTGACAGCTAGGTGCACTCCCATCTCTCAATACAGCTTCCAGCAGTGCACCAGCATAACATAAAAAGGTGTACTGGCTTTCTGCTCTTCTGGCTGCCTTAGATCACGTCAGATGTGCTGCAGAGTCTTAATACCTCCTTGCTGCGAAGGCAGCTGGCTTTGGTCATGAGTTGAAGCTCACAGACAGTAAGTGCCATGCCCAGTGCCTCAGGGGTGCTGACTATCTGTATTTCTCTTTTACTGAAGTGAGGATCCCTTCAGAGACTTTGCTTACACTTACTCTGTATAGAGCTGCATAAGCTTCAGCTGTGTGTAACCAAGCTACATACGGGTTTTATGATAAAACCTAAATACAGCTTGCTGCTAAAAAGAAACCTAGGGCTGATCTGAATGCTTGAACTTGAAAGATATACACATATCCTCTCATGGTACTGCAGCTGTAAATTTTCCAGCTTTTCTTCACCGATTTCGTGAAAGTTGGATGCAGCTGTACTTTGTGCTATTGCTGCAGTTGGAGCATGTTCAGATTGAGTTGATCTGCAACATCTGAAGAACAAAATCCATTGTACTCTGGTTTGGTTTTTTCTTCCATCTGTTATTTAGAGTATTATTTGTACTGTGGTCATGGCCAGTTCAGAGATACAAAATTAGAGATCAAGTGTTGTATTCCAGAATTTACAGATGTTTGAGTGTAGCTGAGCATGATACACCTGTTCTCAGGAGGCAGCCTTAGTGCTGTTTCGTCCAAGTTTTGGGGCAGTTGATTGCTCTGCCAGAGATGTGTCTTTAATCTATGCAGGTTCCTAAATAATTATCTTCTGCTCCTGCATCCATGGATCCAGAAACTGCACAGATTGTAGTTTTGACATTTTTTAGGTAGAAACTGGCCTTGGTGTTCCAATTTCATGAACATACTGGTTCCCTGGCATGCCAAACCTTGCACCCATCTGTTAAAGGGCATTTTGCCCACTTGCCTGTTAGTTTGCCAGGTTCTCACAGGCATAAACTTTGAATTGCACCCAATAAGCAAGAGGAAAATGACAGTCCTGCACAGTTGTCCTTTCTGTAAAAAAGTGATGGCACTTTGGGGTCAGGAGCTTTACTTCCAAAGAGTTAACTCTGTGAGTCCTTTGAGCATTAGATCAACGATTGTCATTTGCACTGGTATTTCTTCCCATATAATAACTTGGCTGTTATTTTTACTAGTTTTACTTTTTGTGAAAAGCCACTTGATGGTTTTGATCTTTGTCTGCTTCCATCACTCTCAATGGCAAGGAATTTTTTTTTTTTAAGAATAGTGTATTGTAAGTCAGCACAGTGGTTTGGTAAAATCAAAAATAATATATTGATACAATTACAGGTCCTTTTTATTATGGTCACAGTCCTTATCGGCTCAAAATGGTGATTAGACATTTCTGTAATGGCTCTTGCTTCTGTAGCTCTTGTTCATCTGTACTATTTATACTGTTCATCTTTCTATTCCTAGAGGCCTCTTGGCTAGGAAATAAACACTTCGACTGCATAAGAGTCTTCTTTGCTACAGCTGTCAAGAAGATTGACAATATATTTACTGTTGAAACTTAAAGATAAAATAACTTATGCCTTGTAATCACATGGGGTGGTTTTTCCTAAAGAAGATCACTTGGAATAGTTGTAAGAAGGATTTAGAATTCTACACATTCTGGTCCTAAATAGTCTGTGAATAGGTTTTTGTCCTGTTCTCTGTGCCTGTTCCAAAAACACAAGGGAATGCTGTTGCTTCACTTTTATACACTTCAAAATGGGCATTTAACATGTTGAGTTAATTTTACATTTCTCTGTTCTGGGACTCAGGAGTGCTAGTCGGTGTTTTTAGTTGTTGGTATGAGTGTCTTGCTGTTGTAAATAATTGAATATTTCAGTGAGATTGTGATAGTATAACAATTAGTCACTTCAAAAGAAAAAAGGAGTTAATTTGGCTTTTGTAATTTTTCAGCATGCATGATTTAAATCTCAGATCACCAAACACTGGCTTCTGAAGTATTAAAATAATCTAAAACTACTGAACTTTTAACTCTTCCAGTAGAGACAAAAATTCTTCAAATTCTACATATTAACAGCATTTGCTTCCCACCTGTGGAATTTAGAAGTTGCTTGCTGTTGGTGTTAAAAGTCCACTGCATCCTTTCATTTTAGTCTTTAATCTGTTAGATTAAAAATGAAACAAAACAACGACAATTTATGGGACACTGAAGCAACTGCCCGATTGTTTTTGGCATAAATGTATAAAAATTGGCTCCCTGGTTTGGAACTTCCACTTCTAACTGTAATAAGGTGCACCTTTTAGGGCTCCAGTCTGTTATAAACATGATGAGTTACCAAACCATCAGGAGTGGATAAAAGTTGGTTTGGAACACAGTTCAGCATTTGGGTTGTCTAAAAAAAATGTGTGTATTCCCCTTTTTTCCTTGAAGGGTGAGATTATGCTGTTGTGACTATTACCTATCTACTAAAATACTTCTTCGTAACCATGCAGAAGTCTTCCCCCTTGTCCCTCGCTATTCTCACTTGTTTCAAAAAAAAGGCTTAAGGAGGTGTAGGAACAGGAACTTGCTTGGCAGTACTAAACTATTTTTTTTACAATAAAAAGGTTTTAGCTTCTATTAAAACAAAGTGGATTTTGCCTAAAATGAGTGCCAGAGGGTTAACAAAAAAGGTGTACCGTTTAAATGAAGAACAGTTGATGTTAAAGAATTGTCTTTACCATTTGAGAATGGTTGTGTCTGTGCTGCTGAACTGCACCACAGTCTTAAAATTCTGACTCCAGTTGAAGGAAGAAACCACTATTTTTGTACAGTGTTGCTGTCTTGTATGAAGTACCACACTAATTTAATTTAATTTAGGAACTCTGCTTTAGCATCTGCAATGGCAAAACCTTGAGACCTGTAGCTATCTGGAAACGTGCGTGTGATAGGGAGCAGTTGTTGTGCATCCTTTACGAGCATAAATCAGTATTGACTGATACTGAGTTGCTTCCTTGAAGTGAAATCTCAGTATGTTCAAATGTCATTTCAATTTTTGGATGGGGGAGCAGTGGGAGAGAGCACACTTGCCTGAAAAAGACTTTTCTGCAAAGAGTTCTTTATCTGTCTTTACACTTTCCTTGCTTTATATGCTCAGCTTTTTGTCCATGTTGGATTTCTCTTGAAGGACCTAAGGTTGTTTTATATTGCATGAAGTTGCTCATTAATCCTCAGTGGACACAATTCTTCAGGATGGTTCCACATCCCACATGGTAACTTCAGTTGAATACATGGAATGGAGCCTTTGGAGACCAGCAGTCACTTGTGATAACCTGTTTGCTTTTGGTGTCCAGTATACACCATGTATTTTATTCATGCACATCCAAGAGTTTAAAAAAGCCACCAGGCACAAACCTTTCCTTTCTGTCTGTATTACAAAGACCAGTGAATCCTAATTACCTGATAAAAACTGTAGGGGCATCTTTTTCTATGACTTCAATAATCCTGATGGTTTTTTACTTTTGGTTTTTTTTTCCCTTTATGAAAGGAAAAACAAGAATGGTGGTGGCTGTATATTGCAGATCGGAAGGAGCAGATGTTAATATGTATGCCATATCACGTTTGTACACTAAAAGATAAAGAAGAGGTAAAGTACTTGAAGAGTTTTCTTTTTGGGGTATTACAAAACTGTTGAAGTGTCTGTGCTATGCAAATACATGTAGATTTTAATTTTTTTGGTACTTAACCTCCTAAGATGGAGAACAAATTTTATTCTGCTGATAAAAGCAGAGAAGTGCCATGTAACTGTGAAAATTGATAATGGAGAAAGAAAAAGTAATTTAAGATGACTTTGAAGTTTCTTTGTGGAATATGTTGGCTTTTTTTCCCCCCTCGATATAAAAAGATGATGAAAACCAGTATTCATACACAGTGAAATTCCTGAATTTATTCAAATAGTTAGAAATATTAAGTGTTCTCTTTCTGTACAGCAGAGACTGTGACAAATTAATTAGCTTTGGCTCTTATGAAGTTTACTGAACCTGTAACCTTTGGCAGTGTTGTTCTTGCTACTTTTCTAAAAAATTAAGACCTAATATATTTGTTCTTCCAAACTAAATATTATATTCAATTTCAAATAACAGCAGAGTTAAGATAATACTTTCAGCAGACTAAATATTTTAACCTGTTTGAGTTTTTGAGGTTTAGCATACAGCAGGGTGAAATTGTGTACTTCATGTAGTTGCTTCGCCTAATTCAGAAAAAATCAGTGACTGAGTGACTCAGTGATTATTCAGCTATTGTGGGAGGTATTGTGTCTGGGTATTGTGACTCTCTTCTGCAGGTGTTTTATTACATAGAGATACTCAAAGAAGTGTCCCCAGTAAGAAACTAAAACTTTCTATTATTCTGTAGCAGTGTTTATTGTTGATTGGAGGACTCAGGTACTTGTGTCATTTTAAAGCAGTAAGAACTTACAGTATGAAACCTCTTTTGTAGGTAGAGCTGAAGTTCCCAGCACCAGGCAAGCCTGGAAACTATCAGTACACAGTTTATTTAAGATCGGATTCATATATGGGATTGGACCAGATTAAACCATTGAAGGTGATGTTTGACTGTTATATATTTGTATTACATCAAAATCGACTTCAGATGGTTACTACAACACCAGAAGTCCTGTTTATAAGAATTCAACCTGTCCTAATTTTAAAACAAGTGGGAAGGATGGACTTGCAAGTAGTTTCTGCCTAGTGTCAGTAGTGGTAGTTTTATAACGGGTTAAACGGGACCAAAATTTGTGATGCTTTCCCGTGTGTGTGTATTTTAATTGATGTTTTCCTAATGTTTATTCAGTTTCTGCAGTATGGTTGGCTGTGGCTTTTTATACCTTGAGGTTTGCCTTGCTATTTCCCTGCCTTTCCTTAGTCCTAGATTCATCCACTTAATGGGAAAAATCTGGCATGCCTTATTTCTGGAAGCAGTTCTTGGTTTTGTTTTTGGTTTGGGGATTGGGATGGGGTTTGTTTTGTTATTTGGTTGGGTTTTTTAACTGTTCTTTTGTGGGTTGCTTGTTGGTTTTGGGTATGTGGATTTGTTTGTTTTCCTAAATTGCTGTTTATTGTCTGTAACCTTTTTCTCCCTCTGTCCTTTTTCCTTATCCAATTACAGCTGGAAGTTCATGAAGCAAAACCAGTGCCAGAAAATCACCCACAATGGGATACAGCAATAGAAGGTGATGAGGACCAGGAAGACAGTGAGGGCTTTGAAGACAGTTTTGAGGAGGAAGAGGAAGAGGAGGAAGATGATGATTAAACATACTATTGATTGACTACACTATCTGCACACACTGCAAGCTCTCAGTCTGACTGTGGAACTTGTACGATTAACCAAGAAACACAGTACAGAAGCTTTGAGAAGGCTGAGTTTAAATTTTCTTTACCGATTAAGAGTGCATTATGTAACTTCTCAGTGGAGGTGAAACAAATCTGTTGCCATTGATACACCTTGGAATATGCTTATGGCTCATCATAGCCTTCAAAGTGCAGGAAAAATGCATTTGTTTCAATTGAAAATAAAAGCTTTTTTATTATAAATGTCCGAAAGTGTGGGCTATGTATTGTCTGATCAGTTTAGGGTCCAATTTAAATAAAAGGTACTATTAGCTAGGAGCAAACTTTCAATCAATTTTTCAGCTTTAGGAATTTATTTTAGAAAATGTTTTTGTATATTTGACACTACAAATCTGTTGATTGAAACAACATTTGCTCAACTTTCAAACTTGATTGGTTCTGTGGTATTCATTAACTATTTTGCTGTGATACTGCTCACATCATTCATAGCTTTAAGAATCTGTTTTACTTAACTTGATCATTACAAATTGGCATCATATCCATTGCCACATTCCATATACTCCGGAGGGCTGCTTTTTTAGGACTGTTGCCTTTTTATGCCCGAGATTATAATGGAAATCAAACTTTCTTGACTCTGCCATAGGATACTTATTAATGGCTTAAAACATTTTTAAGCCTTTATTTCATCAGATCAGCAGGAGATCTGAGTCTTTTGATAAACAGAATGTCTGTACGTAATTTTGGGACCACATGTTATGTAAGTTAGTGGCTTTTGTGTAATACCTTTATAAAAGGTCCATGCTGAAAGCCGAAGTATATTCTTAATTCTGAATCTACCTGACACCGTCAGAAACATTTTAAGGGTAAAATACAACATGCAGAGAGGGCATGTTTTGTATCAATTTTGAATTCCCATCAATAAACTGGACAATTTGATGGCTGTTTGCATTTGTAATAGTGTGCATCTTTGCCTGAGGTTGTTGGTTTGTTGTTTTTTTTTTTTCCTACCCCAATCTTCTGCAATGTTGTTAACAAGAGAGTGATTCTGTTCCTACTCCTGTTAAAGAAAAAAAAAAATCAAGTCTAATTAGAGCATAAATTCAGGGAGGAGAGCATCAGGACTACTAGTGTATTCTGTGAAACTTGACAAAAGCTATGGATGGATTCTTCCTTTTCTTCTTCTCAATAAAACAGATGAAATGTTGCATATCTGTACTTCAGAAATACTTAAGAGTGTTCTGCAAGTAGGAATAGATGTATTTCTGTTCCTATGTATTGAACTATGAAAATAGAATGCTGTAAAATGTGACAAATTCTCATGCAGGAAAATTTCCATCCTATAAAAATTGCCCGAAGCCAGAATAGGTGCACACTAATTTGTGACCTTGTTTGTTAGAAAGGGTTGTCACTTCAAATGCAAATTTATATTGTTATATTCTTTGTAATTGCAATAGATGCAAATAAAATTTGAAGATGTTCTAATGAGATTATGGTATCTTTCAAAGTACTTATGAAGTGCACGTTGTGCAGAGGAAAACTTGTGAACCATAAGCAGTGTCAGGTGTTGAAACTCAAGAATGAAGGCTGGGTTTAAATTAAATGGCTTGCACCCTGGATGCCTTTTAACTCCAGTTTTAACTTGCAAAAAAACAGTAGAGAAATAACAACACAAAAGCTTTAGTTATATTCCATAGGCTTTTGAGCCAAATACTGCACTGGTGAGAGAAATGATAATAAAAGAGTCTGGTGACTCTTTCTAAAGCAGGTAGGCAAAGTGAGTGCTAAGATAACGTTGTTCTGCCAGAACAACTCATAGTGAAAGTCTGCAGTATTTAAAAGTAGGGGAGTGGTGATAGTCAGGAGGTAAAATTGATAATTAGGGTGTTCTGGATGGGTTGGGCTGTGCTCCTGCCACTGATCCCTAAATTTTGCTGTTAACAGTCAAGGTATATACTGGCAAGATGTGAATGCATTGAAATGATTTAAAAAAAAAAAAAAATCATGTCCCTGGTCTGAATACTGGGCTGGTTTCTTCTTGAAGACTGAAGATGACAGCTGGGATAACACTTCAAGTCTGCAAACCGGGGATAATTCTATTGAGCCAACAAAGGCTAAATCTAATACTTCAAAGGTGTGTCTCTTGTATAGTCAAGGTAACTTAGTGAAATAATGTGAGGAGAAAAATTGTGGTGGTATTGGAAATGTTGATAATGTGAGAAAGGCATGCTGATACTTCTTCTCATGGAAGTACCAGGTATGTAGTTGTGCATGGTTTTACAACACCTCCCAAGACAGATGCAGGATGGGGTCACGGAGGTATTGAAGAGCTTCACACAATTAAAACCACTCAGCTGCAACTGCCCAACATTACTGAGCTGTTGGTCTTCTGTTGCTTGGTGTGTCCATTAATAACTTATTTTTTGTTAACAATTTGCATTGTCATTCAAACATTGATCAGCTGCCTCCTTAATAACAGGTACCAGGATGGGTAAAACTTTACAGGAAGAAGCATTTTGCACTCACTGTTGTATAAGCCTCACTTTCTGATAGCGTTGAGGAATCAATTTAGCCAATTTTCTACCTAAGTCTTCTGAAACTCTGGGCTAGTAACTGAAGAACAAAAAAAAAAGTTCTGTAAATAAAATCTGCTTTCCTGCTGTACTCCCTGTGCAATAGTGACCCAAGCATAACTGGGAAGCAGCTACTGTTCTTTCAGCCTGAACAGATTTGTTTCTGCCCTTTTGCTGTCATGCTCCTTTTTGTAGCCCCTTGTTCTAGGCCAGAGGAGGCAACTGCAGACCCTGATTGTCCTCCCAACCAGAGATGCTGCAAATACCTTCAGGGCTTGTAGCACTTCCAAGGGGTAAAAAATGGGACTTGGCTGGGGCAGGGAGGAGGGTGATGCAGTGCGACTGGCCCAGCTCAAGGATGGGTGCAGGATGCTGTCAGACTGCAGTTAGTGGAGGGAGGCACCATGAATTAGATTTAGGGCTGACAAACGCTGCTCGTTGAAGTAGGTAAGCATAGCTAAAAGGAAGAAGTTATTAAAATGAGATTTTCTCTTGGGTATTTTGTGTAATAGGATTTAAACTTCTGCCTCCCCCTCCCACCAGACGCTGACAATGGTTGAACTGGCAAGTGTCTGTGAGTGGGAAAACCCATGAGCTGCAGAGGAAGAGAAGGTGCTTTTCTCAAAGAGCAGGCGCAGTTCCCGGCCGCGCTCAGCAGGGGGAGGTAGGGGCATGGATTTCTTCAGAAAACCCAAGGATTTTTCCAGGGGATACCTATCGTAATTTGACCTGTAGGTTTAGTTTTGTGCTCCCCTTGTCTGGAGGGGAAGAGGGCTTAGATGGAAGTTTCTTTGATCTATTTTTTTTCTTTTCGAGAAACTGTTGTTACATCGGCACATTCCTCCCCCCCCATATGTTTTCTGTGATTTTTTTTCCTCCAACCCCCTTGCTGACCATTTAAAACCTGCTGAAGGTAACTCATTTTAATATTGGAATTATTATATTATTGTTATTAAATTATTTTAAAATAAAAACCTGAGGAAGGCAGAGCTTCCTTTCTTAGCTGTAATTGGGGTGTGAATGAGTCCATTTTGAGCTTTAAACATTGCTTAGCGTTAGTTTTTGGGAAAGTGTGTGTGCATAAGATGGTCGCTGTGAAGGTATCTGCACTTCAGCTGTGTTTTAAGCTCTGCAAGGGGAGGTATATGAGGTGGTTCCACCACGGGGATGTTCCTACCTTGGAGAGCTGATTTATGGGGTACGTGGGGAGCCTCGTGGGCACCCACAGCACGCTGTGATCGCTCGAGTTTTAAATGACGTGCAGACAAACATGTAAAGATGCCCCTGGCAGCAGCATCTTTAAAATCTCTTTTCTTAGCGTTTGTTGAGGGCTTGGCAGAGCACTCAAGTGCTGGATTAAAGCAGGTGCTTGTTGGGAAGGCAGAGAAGGGGGAACTGGGTGGCTCATGTTCAGTATTGAACTCTAGCTGAGATATCAAATTTGTTCACACTACATCTACTGGTGTTCATGGTTGCACCTAATTTCTTTCACGCCATGATCTTTTGTTTTCAGATGCAGTTTGAGCCAACACAGACACTGCTGAGTTGGTAGAAATAATTTTGTGCCAAAATTGTTTATATTTTTCATTCAGTTAAATAACAGAACTATTACTGGCAATGAAACCTATTAATAAATCTAATTAGCATGATGGATTGTAAAGCTAATGATAATATTTTAAAGCCAAATTGCATACACTCTACGTAGAAGTTCATTTCTAATGTGTGCTGAATCAGGAAGCACTGAATAATTTTCAACCTTTCACTGTGTGTAAGCCTTCCACATATATGCCCTAACCATTAAACCAGGAAGACTTTACATTTACATTGCATATGTGGAATTTAACAACACAAAGGAGACTGCATGGACCACCTTGAGCAACTGTTTTAAATTCATCCACCTTTACTTTAAAATCAGGTGTGAATGCTTTTCTTTTTATGCAGCCAACACAGCTAGATGCTTCATGGCATGGAGGCATTCAGGGGAGAAACCCTGGAAGAGCTGGACATCTAGTAGGTATCTCCTGCAGGGTAGTCCCTGAGCTGGAAGAGCCCCAATGCCTCTGGAGCATTCCTGGTCCCACACGGGCCAGTGAGGATCACCCAGGCATTGTTTTGGCTTTGCTGGGCGTGGTTATTAGGTGCTCCGAAGTCCAGGCTGGTATGAGGCCACCTTTAACGTAAGGTAGCTGAAAATGCAATGCTGCTTTTGCTGGGAAAGGTTGTCCTGGTTTTCAGGCATGGTTTTCCTTCACTGGAGTTGTTCATGTGTATGCCACAGATACAGCATCTTTTGTAGCCTTTATACCCTGTAGCATTGAATTCCATTAACCCACTCCGCCCTCTCTGGTGGATACTCACCCCGAACATAAGCAGGGATCAGAATGAGGCCATACTCACCAATATGCCAGGCTGATGCTTCCTGCAGCTGGGGAACAGGATAGCAGTGACAGTGAGACTTTGCCTTCTGCCTCTAAGTGTCCAAACTGAGATGTCCAGCTTAATTTGGGTGTCATCCTCCCATTGAGGAGACACTTGCAGAGCAGGAGGTGTGAAAGGCCAGTGGTGAACTGTTTACTGGGTGTTTTATCTTTTCCTTCCCAGCACATAACCCTTTCTCTGTGCCCAGATCACAGCTATGGAATTTGTGCTTCCGAATGTATGCACATGCAGTAAATTAAATTCAAATTGAATGACCAATTTCCTCACCACTGAAGCTCCATTAATTACTATGTGTAAATCACACTGGCTGAGATTAGATTATAATGGCTGTAAAATCGACACAGACCATGACAGGGTGGTGAGATTTGGAGGCCCAGGTGACAATCAGTTTGGTCCCTTGAAATGAGGCAGCTCTTGCTTCATTTTGCAGCCAGCTGTTGGTCCACCCATATGGCCCAGCTGTGCAGGTCCCTCTGGGTCAATTCAGATTCCGGAGAGCCTGTTGCTCTCTTGGCCTCACGTACAAGGCAATGGGTGCCAGCCTCCCACCACAAGGCAGTTTGAGCAACCTCGTTTACACCATTAGCTCTCTTTAACATCCCAGGGCAGAAGGGACTGCTGCGTACAGGTACCTCTTCCTGAAGTTATGAGGATTTACTCTTCGCAGTTAACTTCCCCACATAAGGTTTTATCTTGGCTGTATCTTTTTATGGTTCCCTCCTGATGTAGATTTGTTAGGTGTATTTGATCTCTTTTTTATTTTTTTTTTTACCTCCTTCTTTCAGTCGGGGCTGAGGAGTTCATTCAGAAGATGAAAAGCTGCCCCGTTATATTTTACATTTGAATTCATATTTAATCTATAGTATGTACACGAAAAGTTACTGGTTATTTGAAATATGGAGCTGACTATACACTCTCTTCATTCTCCTTCTGTCCCACCTCTCAGCAAGCTTGTAAGACTTGGAGGTGATCAGGCAGGGCAGCTGGGGCTGCACCTCGCAGAGGGGTGCAAGTGGTCTGTGTCACCTGCTTGTCCCCCAGGCCATCCCCATCCTGAGAACCAGTCGCAGGAGGGGTCAGGCTCCTTTAGATGAGTGAAGAACCTCTTCTCCCCATTCTTGTTCTTGCCTGGTAGCCATGAAAGTCAGGATGATGGCCCCCACCACATGAAGGATTGTCTCTTGGAAAGGGGGTGTGGGATGGTGGTGGCTGGGCGCTGGCACCATGATGTGTGGTGACCCTGGAGCTGGCTCTGCCAGGCACACAGCAACAGGCAGGGTGCTGCCTTGAGCACTGTGGGGGCAATGAGACAAGGAGAGAGAGGGATGGGTGGCAAGGTCAGGGGGATCATCCTTGTTATGAGCTCAGTAGAAGCGGAGGGCTTAAAAGAGAAATAATTGGGAGGAAAGCTGCTTAGTTTGTCCAGTCCATTGCCTCCTTGCAACATCAATGCTGACATTATCCCTGCACAGTGTGTCTCTAACCTCTTCTTCCAAATCTGATGCCTTGAGTGGTGCCTGTGGGATGTCACCGGGGTGTCAGTGCCCGGCAGCAGCCGTGGGTCAGCTCCAGCTGCCCGCACGCTCCCGGACAGCACTGCCCAGTGCAGCATCTTCCACACTCGCTGCTAAGAGCCTATTAAAACACAAAATAGAGCAATATTCTTCAAACCCCACCATCTCTTAAAAGGGAAGCATGGACCTCTTGGTCAAATGTGAGCCTGAGAGACTCACAGGAGCGAGCAATTAACCACCACGCTGCTTTGAATCTTCATGTAAAGTGCTCAGTGTTAAACATTACAACAGCACTGATGTGGAAGCTGACACCAGCTTTCGTAAGCTAGGTCTCTGTAAATATGAGGTTGCAGGCTAGGCAATAATAAAATAGTTCAGCTTGTTAGACACAGGCAAGGCTTCTTGGTATGCGCATCATGCCAGCCTCAAAAATGATGTACATGTCAAAATAGCAGAGGAGGGAAAATAGGAGGAAAACCCCAAAATTAAGCCTTTTATTTGAAAGATATCACTACTAAAATTAGATTAGTTTTATAAAAACCACAATATGATTTCTGAAGGTTAGCATGCAGGCAATTAATCAGCTAGCTCAGAATACCACTGGGAAGTATGTTTTGGTTCTGGGGGGCGGGGGGGGTGTGTGTGTTCCCCTTTTTTTTCTGTTAGCAGCTATTCCACATCTGAAAAAAAGAAAAAGCCTTCTCTGGCATACAGCAGAGGTCACTTGAGGAGTTCAAATATCCTTTGCTAGTTCAGCTAACTGTTCACCTGTGAGAGGATCCAACAAGTCTCTGCAGAGGTACACATGGATGGAGGACAACAGAGTCTGCCCTGGGATTCTGAATTTCATCTGACTTTGGGGTGCTTTAGGGCTAAACTATACTGAAGCACTTCCCCACTGCCCAGTGAAATAAAGTCCAGATACAGATCATCCTCAGAAGCTGAGTGCTGAAATTTTGGTATATTTCTGATCTCTGCTAGTATTATTTTTTTGTTGAAGGAAGTTAGTGTATGGCTAAGAGATGGTGTCAGTTTCCTTAGTGAGGCAAACATCTGAAGGCACCAGAGCTGCCTGGGCGGCTGCACAGCTGCACTTCAGCCGGGCTGCAGGACAGCCCCGCTGCCTGGCTCTGCTCACAGGTATCACACCCCTTGTGCTGGGCACCCCGTGCCTCTCCCCACCACCACTGACCTCCAGCGTGTTTATGGAGAGGGATCTCTGTATTCCCTCCTGGGGCCATGCACAGTGTACCCCGAGCAGAAAATGGCCTTTGTAACTGGTGTTGGAGGCGGTGCTTTGACGTACTGGCCAAGGAGGGACGCCTGTGCCATGCGCCCATCTCTCAGGTTTTTGGCTAGTGGAGAGCTGCATTTCTGTTCCTAAATCCATGCTCATCACTGGTGTACCCTATTCCAACTAGGCCCCCATTCCCTCCTCCAAGAGCCGTGAAATTTGAGCCCTTGGTTCAACAGGCTCTAGACTGTCCCGAGGTTTGGCTCCCGGGGAGGGTCTGCCCCTCCTCAGTTGTACACGCAGATGCTGTGTGGGGAAGTTTCTCGACTGAGTTTGTATGCAAACAACATACAGCTCCTGCCTGCTGATGGCTATCCAACTCCCTGGCAAATTAAAATCTATAAACTATGCTGGCATATGCAATTTAAAAAATAGCTATGCTATAGTATGGCTATGCATGCATATTGACTAAAAATAGCACTTGCCAAGAGAAAAACAGAGATAATTACAGTGAATTTGGATTGCAACTGATTTTATTTTTTTATTGAATTAGGAAAAGGAGTATGCAAACATAGCTTATATAGAGACATGTATCTTTACTGCTCTTTTTGCTGTGGAGGAAAAGAAAACTTACTGGACTTGTACATTTGATAAAATTTTATTATATGAAATTGCTACTAACGTCTTTTTCTCTGATGAGCTTTGCTTGAAGGTGGCAGCTGAGCCCTTCCTGTTAATGAGAAGCAGTGCTCCTCTGGCAGGAGGCAGGAGATGGCACCATCACACCTTGTCTTTCCTGTCTCTCTGGTGTGCGAGCAAGTGTTCAGTCTGGGGAAGAACAGCTTTCCGTGTGACGTGGCTGTGCAGTGGCTGCTGCGGAGGACCTGTGGTGGAAGCGTAGTTTCCTCCTTGCAGGAGTCTTAATGACTACTTAATGACAGACTTTCGGGACTGAATCCCTGGCTGGGAGTGGCTTTCTGGGCCTTCAGTCCCCTCAGGTGTGACACGCATTGCCCATTAACATTACCTGCCTACACCTTCAACACTATTTCTTTCAGAATTTCTGTGCTAACTTATTCTCAGAAGTGTCATATTTTCGGGGGGGGGGGGGGGGGGGGGATAAAGGGCGCGGGGGGGGGGGGTGGAATAATATCTGCTTTCCCAGTGCCAGACCAGTTTTCCAAGCCTAAAGGAAGGGAGGAACCTGGAGAGGGTGTGATCCTACCCTAACCTGAGGGGAAAGAGGTCACACAGGAGCATGCCCTGTGGCAGCTGCTGGGGAGGGAGAACACCCCTCGTCCCCCACTTCCTCTGCGGAACAACAGCTTGCCATTTCTTCTTTTATTCACATCCCTGCAGCAAAGACATCTCAACACCTCGGGCTCTGCATCTCTAAGTCAGGGCCAGGCACACAAGGGAGCAGAGCACAGGCATCTGTGCTGCCCTCCCGCTGAAATGGGGGCTGATCAAAGAAATCCTGTGTTAGCTCACACAGGAATGGTCCTTGCTGGCCAGGGCCTCTTGCTGCGGAGCAGGGAGCTGCCAGCAGCTGCCAGGCTGTAGGTGTTCAATTGGTTAAGTGCTTGGGGAGGCTCTGGGATGGAAATGACTGTAGAAACAGCAGAGTAATCCAAGGAACAAAAACCCTCACCTGGAGGATTTTTTTTTTATTAGTGCTCAGACCCAGTTATCTCTAGTGCAGAAAGTGAGGCTATTTGAGACAAATGATGTGAGAGAGATGCTCAAAGATATGTCCGTGCCGGGCCATCCCTCTGCCACTTCTGCCCCTCCCCAGGAGGGTTTGCTGGGCTGCCCACAGCACAGGGGGAGCTGCGCCCAGGCGCTGAATGGCTGATCCCCCAGGGTGACATATACAAGGGGGAAGTGGGCCCAAGGTTGGAGGGAAGAGCAGGGCTCCTAAATACCTGCAGATAAGCAAGTTAGTGTTTTACACCCCAGCAAGCATCGATGGGAGCTCCTTGCTCTGGACCTGGAGTCTCATCGCTGTTTTAGCATCACTGCTGACGGTGGCCAGAGAGAGATGGTCCGTGGGGAGTCACCTCAGTTGTGTAAATGAACATTTAAAGAATAACATGCGTGTCAAGCACCTGAAACTCGGGGATGAATAAGGTTTCTTTGTTTCTTAGCTGCAGCAGGTTGCTTTGAAGCTCCAGAGTTTTGGCGACAGCTTATTTCACTTTGTTCTACCTACCCACTCTGGGTGCATGAGATTTTGCCCAGGCGCTTGCCCTTTTGGTTGCAGTTCCTCTCGGGGTTATTTTGCTTGAAAGAAGCTCAGAAGGGAAGGAGAAGGCATGATTTTGGCAGCTCAAGGGATCATTTCTTTTATCACTAAGGATGCTGTGTGACTTTATTGCCTTTCTGAGCTCTTTAACACAGCAATAAACGAGCCGCTAAAATATTTTAAAATCAATAAATGTAATAAAGAACCAAGCAAATTACAAAGCTGCTCCTGATGTTTAGTGATTTGGGAAATAATCATGTCCTCAAGCGAGCAGTGAGTTGGGGTAGGGAGGTAGCTGGGTGACCTTGCAGGGGCCGCTGCACCAGGGGTGGAGGAGGCAGAGCCGGCCCGGAGCCTGTCCCGGGGGAAAAGGCGGCTGTGGAGTGGTCAGCGCGCACGGGCTGGGCTGGGTGGGGGTCTGAGCAGGACGGGACTCCTGTCTCCCGCCACACCTTGCCCATCCTGGCTGCTGTCAGGCTTAAAGCTGGGGTTTCTCTTTGCTTCAGGCATGTGCTTAATTTTCAGCTCATCCTCCTGAGCTGACTGCTGGAGCGCATCTGAAGCCTCTGCGGCTTTACTCCCACGTAGCCACGAGCCTAAACAAAAGGTGACCTCCAGGGCCGGGCTGGGCAGGGCGTGACTATCGGGTGGTGTGGGGTCCTGGCAGCCTGGGGATTTCTTGTTTGTCCCAGCGCTGCCATCCCGCTTCGCCTCCTTTGCCGGGCGAGTTGGAAGGAGCCGGGGTGGGAGCGGGGAGCGGTGGCAGCCGGGGCAGGAGTCGCATCTCCTCTCACCGCTGTTTTCAAAGGTTCATGCATCTAAATGACTTCTCAGCAGCTGTCCTCCCTGGAGACCCGCTTTCTTGAAAGATGATACCGCTCTTGTAATTAAGGTAATTGTTTAAATTCATTCCCTTAAACCGGACTCCATCATAACTTAACCAACTGTATCTGTGCAAGCGTGGCAGGGTTGAAGAGGGTCGGGGCGGGTGTCAAGGGATTGATTCATCATCCTGAAAGATTTATAGGCGAAAATCTTGTTAAACTGAAATGCCTGATTAAGATGCAGGGAAAAATCACGTACGGGGCATAACCTGGGCAGGCAGCTGCCCCAAAAGACCTGCTGATATCTTCTGTGCTGCGGTGACTGACAGGGTGAATATCCCCCTCCACAGCCAGGTGGAAAGACATGCTCCAAGCCCCACCCCCGCCCCGATCATCTTCTGCCCAAATAGCAGATTGGGCTGCACACACTTATGTCGTTTCGGGATATTTAATTTCCTTTCTCACTTACCCTGAATGCTTTCTGATTTCATGGAAGTCTGAAGGTAATTGAATGTAATTGTTTAAAGAATCAAATTATTTAAATTATAGGGTAATGCTTGAAATAAAATGACAATCTGTGGGAGTTTATTAATGTTGGTCGTGGATGGAGAGCAGCAGAGTGACGTGTGCCATCATGCCCAGCACAGGGCTACAGGGCTGGCTGTGCCCGGAGCCACAGGCTGGGGAGGGGCAGTGGCTGGAGGCGAGGATCCAGCATAGTCCTGAGTGGGTGGCAACCCTCTGTGACACTTGTCCCTCCCTGGCAGAGCCCAGACCGTGGCCAGGTTTGTCTTCCATCCAAAACGACTTGGGCAAGAGCTGGTGGCTCTGTCCCTCTTTGAGGCTGTTTCAAGACATCCGTGGGGAGTGACAGAGATTACCCTGGGGGTAAGGGCTTTTCCCCATTGCCACATAGATTGCTCCATGTCCAAACCCTGGATGTCGGGCTGCCTCCAGACTGGTCATACAAGCCCTGGTCCTTTGTCCCTCACCATGCCATTACCTGCCCCAAAAGCTTCACTTCCATGTCAGGGGTCTGTTCCTCCTCAGAGGAGGCTGTGAGGACAAGCAGCCGAAGGAAGGGTTGAAAAATAATCTGTACAAAGTAGGCAAAACACAAATATCAGGACACTGGTGAAAAGAGCATGAATAGGATTTGCATTAAAAAAAAAAATTATTTTGGAGATTGATGGTGGCCTGTGGCTCAAATATTTGGGGAAGCAGTAACAGGAGGCAGGAGGCTTCAGCTGTGCTCCTTGCTCTGCTACTGCCTGCCTCTCTGTGCAGAGATCCTTAATATATTTTCTCTGCAGTGGCATCTTCAATTGAAAACCTTATGCCTACAGTACCAAGTGTTTCAATGGTTTTGAGGCTGGGTGACAACCAGTGCCTCATGTAAACACGACCTTTTCTCCCCCCACCCCTCCACTTTATCACCTTTTTCTCTTTCATTTGGAAATGAGGCAAGTAATTATGCTACTCAGCCGCATTTCTGGTGTTTGGTAGGCAGATTCACTTGGGCAGCAATCGAAAGCTCCCCTACCTGCTGCATCCACTCTTCCTCTTGTCCCACAGTCAGGCCTGTCCCTCTGCACGTGGGAGGCTGGCGTGAGCCAGCTTTGTGTGGAAGGGCCAGACTTGGGTTGAAGCCACCAGCGGGTGGCCGTGGCAGCTCAGGTGGCCGTGACATTTGTGCGAACACACCGCAGGAACACAGGCAGGCAGTTCCCCTGCACCACCCTGGGCACAACCTTCCCCCTCAGCTCCACCTCTGGCTCATCTCCCTTTCCCCCTCTTGGGGAGTCTGAGATCAGGGAATGCACCTTGCATTCGACTCCACAGCAGATGCAAACACTTCAAACCGCCCCCCAACACTACTTCATCCACCCTTGCTTTTAGCTGTGATTTAAGCTGCTCTCCTGACCAGCTGTATGTTTTAAACCAAAATTCAACTCTTTAAATTAAACTGTAAATTCAAGGCTGTCATATAAGCCCTGCAAAGAGCATATTCCAAGGAACTCTGCAATCCTTCACCGCGCAACATTTGCTCTCGAAGAAGGGGAACTGCCTGGTTTGAGGTCTGGTTTGGTTTTTGGCTGCAAAACTGTATGTGGCATTAACAGCAGCAGTGACGAGAAAGCAAAATTTCCAATTGCCTCCCCAACACTTTGCTCCTGTGTTGCATTGTATTAATATGATATTTTTTGCGAGAGGCCACAGCTGATGCCTCCATGCTGTGAGGTTGTGCCAGCCTGCCCGTGCTAGATGACATTGGTAACGTGGTGTGACACAAACAACAGCACCACATGTGACAAGCCACAGCAGCAATGGATCCGTGGAGGCAATGTGAAATGACAGGGATGGCTAAGACTCATGCTCCAAATTTTAAGTGGCTTACAAGAGAAGAGAGGCTTTTTAAGAGATTTTGTCACAATTTTTAGTAATTACTAGTACTTTCCCCCATTTATCCTATTAGGGAACTTAAAACAGGAATTTGCAGAGTGGTCCAGTTCCCTCCAGTTTACTCTGGTATGGGAATCCATGAGTGCTGGCCCACTGACCCTGATTTTATCAAAACAAAAAAAAAAAAGAGAGAAGAGGAAAAATGAGGGATTACAGGTCCTTTGCCAGGATGAAGGCTGGGATGAAGAGCATTTGTGTGCTTTGTTGCTAGCGTGTTTGTGAGCACCACAGATTTCATACACCAGTAGAAGACAGAAAACAGTTGTTCCAATTCTGTGCTGATAAAATATTTTTCACACCTACAATATCTGTCAAGCTTGTAGCAATGCAAGCAGAAAAAACCACGAAAGATACTTAATGCCACCTTGTTTCTCTTGGGTCTACCAAACCTCATTTTTTTTCCTTTAAATGCAGAGTTTTTCTCTAGACATGACTGTAAGAAACAAATAATACCACAGCCATCCTCCTGACCTTGTGCTTGCAAGGGATGTTGGAATGAGCTTGAGCATCTCACCTTGCTCACAGTCACAAGTGGGCAGGTGCTTGCTCTTCCCCCCACTGACAGGGGAGGGGACCAGCAAAGCCCTGGCTCTTACTGGTACAAATAGCCCAGGATCCCTGCTCTCCTGCTTTTCTTCTTCTTCCTCAGTAAATAAAACAGGCTTAATATTCATCTCATCTTCTGTGGTGGCAAGTCAAAAGTAACTCCCCTAAACCCCAGAAAGCCCAACTGTCACAAAACCAGTGTGCAGGGACCACAAAACCAGCAGAACCAGTGGCCACGGCTGCAAGCCTGTCTGGTGAGGCATTCGTGGGACTGGAAAGAAAGAGAGGTGAGGAGCACATTTGGCTTGCCATGAATACTGAGTAACAATATATGTAAGCGTGAGAAGTGGGCAGCAGGGAGCTGTGCAACACTCACAAACAACTGTGACAAACCCCTTTGCTGGGATAATTTGATCTAGCGCAGTCAATGGAGCATGGCAGGATTATTACGACCATTATTTATCATATGTACTACAGAGTTTGTGGGGTTTTTTTTTTGGTGGTAAGAGCTGCTAGTGCTGTGCTAAACAAGGGAAGAACTGGTACTTTCTGTGATGAGTGATTGGAAATTAAATGAAAAGCTGCTCCTGCATTCTGCCCCAGTGGCATGGCATGGCAGCCATAACTGGTATTTCTGTATATTATGGATATCTTTGCCTGGCCATACCTGTAAGATTCTCCACAGAGCCGGCTTTGTGAGTTTGCAGGTGCATGTGTGTGTACGTGAGCAACGCTGCGTGCACACACCCTCAGTGTCGCTGGCAGAAAGATGCCAGGCACTACTCCCCCCAGTTTCCATGCAAATTGTCGAAACCGAAGTGACTGGTCCTTCCCATCCGTGGCACATCACGTAAGCTCAGCATCGGGCCAGGCTGCTGCAGGAGTGGGACAAAGGGCTGATGCTACAGTCCGGTTTCCATGGCAACAGAGGAGGGGTAGTGAGACCAGAAATGTTGCAAACACCCCTTCTTCTCGCTGCAGCCCAAAGCACTGTATTGCAAAAGCCAGTGCTGTTTTGAGGGGGGGGGGGGGCGGGGGGGCAGGAAGAGTCCAAATGTCTTTACCTTTCAGGTTGCAGAGTTTCCAAAATAAAAAGAAATGGCAATTTTTCTTCTCGGTGTAGTTGCAAAGGGAAAGGAAAGCCGCCACGCAGGCCTCGTGTTCTGCGTGTAAAATGTGTGTGTTCTTTAAAAGGCAGTGGTTGGCTGCTTTTCCGGACATGATGTGGTTGAAGCTGTCATCGTAATGGAAATTCATTGCTGTAGCTATGGTAAATCGAGTTTTCTGCCTGTGCTGAATGCATTAGTCTAATGAGATGTTTGCAGCTGGAGAGCTGAGCTGCTGGAGACTTGCACTGTGCTAAAAGACAGGGAGAAGATGGCTTTTGCTGGGTCCTTGTGACTGTGCTGAAAGTCCTCTGCCCTTTGGGTCCCAATGCCCAGGCTTTCTAAAGACTCTGCTCAGTGTCTTAGCCTAAGCAATAGGTAAGGGGAAAGCATGCTTCTTCTTCTTCTTCTTCTTCTTCTTCTTCTCTGCCTGGTGTTTGTCGCTCAGCCTTGTCAGAGCAGTTCTTGTTCTGCTTGTCTGTATGTGGTAACTTTGCAGCTCCTCAGTTGGAGACTCTCTTCCCCAAAGCACATCCTTCCCGAGCCCTGGGAGCAGTTCCTGTCGGGAGCGGGGCAGAGATCAGCCGGTGCTGCCGGCATGTGCTGCGCGGCAGCGGGAGCGTGGCTCTGTGTCTGTGCCGGGGGTGTGTGAGAGTTAGTGAAGACTTCTGACCACAGAGCACTCTGCATGCAGCCTGGCTTCGGGCTTTTCCAAACCTGAATCTAAGTGGTCTTTTTTTTTTTGCTGCCAAGGTAAATGTCTCTTCCATTTTAAAAGCAACTTATATTGCAATATATGTAGCAGACAGTATATATGTCACATGTTCTGAGGTTTTTGTACAGTTCATAGAGCAATGAGTTTAATTATAATCTCCTCATATCTTCAAACCAGATGTTAAGTTGAATTTTTATGCCTAACTGAAAACTGAAGGGAGCAATACTGCTTGCAGGCTGGGTTTTTCCTTCAAGACCAACAGGCTTCTAGCTTCTGAGAGATACTGAGGAGCACACTTGAGCAGAGTCGTTTGTGTTTGTCTTTTCAGGTGTTTTAAAGCTAACTTTGCGGGAGGACGGAGCGCGGGGCTGCAATGCCTGCGGGCACCAGGCTAGCCCTGCGGGTCCCTCCCTAGCTCTCAAGCCCCCGCTGCCGCCCCAGCCCGCACCCACCGTTTGCTGACAGAGGGTGAAGCCTGGCGTGGTTCAGTGAGTAATTCCACCTTTCCATCGCTGGTGAATGCCTGTGGGGGTTGTTTCCTTTGCCTGGGGCTCATCTCACTGCAGCGGTCTGGCAGAAAGAAGTTGCTTTTGGGTTTGGTGCATGCGGGGCTTGTGGCAGGAATAAAGTTAACCTGGTGAACCGCAGAAGGAAAGTTGCTTGAATGCTCTGCTTGGAGGGGGATTGCTATTTAATCCTGGGTTTATTTCAAAGAGGCTTCTGAAGACGTTTTTCTCAAGGACAGACCAAGGGCTTTTCAAATTGAATAAAGGCACAATGGGAGAAGTAAAGCAAAGAAAGGGATGTTGTTATTTGTGGGAGCAGGGCATGAGTCTAAAGAGTGTCTTTGTGCTACAGGAGTACTTAGAGCATCCTCCACCCCACCGTGCTGCCGGTCCCCGGTGCAGCTCAGCACACCAGGTTCAATCAGCCACTGGTGTAAATCAGCATAACTTCCCTGGCTCCAGCCTCATCTGACACCAGCTGAGGAAATGGCTTGGGGATTTGCAAGTTCAGGTTTTGTAAGTTTATTTAGATGAGGTGCCTCCCAGTCCTCTCTGGCTGCAGGTGACTTTGTATTTTAATTCAGATGTCACACTAAGCCCCTCTGCCCCATCATAAAAGTTAGTTAGCTGGTGCACCTGTTCTTTAGATTAGAAAGACTGCCAGGGGCATGAGTTTTTCAGTGATTGAGTGTGAAAGAGGGACTGGAAAAAAAATCTACCAACAGGAGAAGTACACGTGCAGAATTAAATCAGAAACACTGCAAAAGGTGAACCTTGAGAAACGCTTTGTTGGTGAGCACAGTAACTGTGATGTTTCTGTTATTTTGTCTATTGGAAATGTTTAAGTCAAGTACTTCCTTATGTTTTGTGGGAAAGGGTGGGTAGAAAGTGGCAGTTTTCTTTCTTGGACATTCAGTGACTTGCCATGAGGTTTCTCACCTGCAGGGTTGAGACATGACTGCACAGGTGCTTGACAGTGGCTATGGGACCCAGAAAGAAGAAATTGCAATAGGATGCTTTCCCCTCAGCCATTCCCTTAGTTCCATGCATGATACGAAGAGTTTTGTTAAACATTAAAATATTTTTTTGAAGAGAAACATGATACAGCACCTGATCATGGTACCAGAGGTTCAGGAGCTTGAGCTGTCTCCCCAGTGTCTCTCTCTTCCTCAAATTTAGGTAATATTAAAGAAAAGGAAAAAAGCAAGAGAGGTCAGGCTGTGGGGTGAAGAGAGGAAGTGGGATGTGGGACAGTTGTCCGTTCCCATCCCGGTAACAGGAGACAGGCAAGCCCTGCCAGCCAGGGAGGCACATGGGCAAGGGCCTCTCTGCTGGGACTCGAGCTGGCCTCAGTGGGGATGCACCCATCCTCCTCATTCCTGGCCATGCTGGGACCTGTCAGCATCCTTGGACTCCCCCAGCACCCAGCTCTGGTGGGAACCAGCTCAAACCCAGTAGTGGAATACAGAATGATTGAACTAATTTGAATTGAATCATAGAAGCTGGACTTTAGTAATTCTTCTGTGTCCCTTCTGACTCAGGATATACCATGATTCCATGATTCTAGTTGCCCAGCATCACCACTTCTCAGTGGGCTCTTCCCAGAGGTGCTCAGGGGCTCCTTTCCTGCAGTGAACTGAACTCCCCTGAGTAAGGCTACCCCATTTTCCCAGCACGACTTTGGAGACACCCAGGGTACTTTCAGCTGGAGACTGAGGCGTGCTCTCCTCCTGCAAATGGCAGGGAACCCACACACACCTGGCAAGTGAATATAAAGGGTAAAAGCACATTTTGGGGTAAGGAAGACCTTCAGGAAATAGTTGATGAGAGCAAGACAGCAATGATTTTTGTTGAAAATTGGAAGAACTAAAATGTTTATATTTGGTAACACTGAAGTCAGCAAAGACCTGTTTTCTTCAGGGGATTTTAGTTCATAAAACTAGGGACTTTAGTTAAAATAGTTTCATAAACTGTATTTAATGGCCATATGGTGTCTTTAATAAAAAAAGTAACAATGAGAAAAAATACCCCAATACCCTAAAATCCCACTGTACTTCTTTCTCTACAGCTTTAAAATGGTGCAAAGGAGGAGTCAGCTTTATTTATATAAAACACCCCCAGCTGAGTTCTCCAGCTGACCATTAAGAGCAGCTACAGTGTTTAACTAGTGATGGCTCTCCACAGTGAGAATGAACAATAATTGGTTTACTTACGCAAAGAAAAATATTCCAGGCTCACCTTGGAGGGAAAAATTAATCACATATATTCATTCTGTCATAACAAGTTGCCTCATGAGCAACTGGTTTCCTGTACAAAGGAAGCAAAATTTTCTCTTTATTTTGCCGTATATTAGAAAAGAAACTTGATTCAAGATTGTGTGTCAGGAGATTACACACTGCTCTGCTGAACAGAACCGTGATATATTGGTGCACTAAAGGTACTGGCTACTTTGCTATTGACTAATAAAATTGAAAAGAATTTATAATCTAAGTTAGCATCTTTGCACTGAGTTTTTCTATTGAAGAGAATGAAAGAATTAACAAAAGAAAAGGTGATGTGTAGTGAAGGTGGAGTTAAAATTTATTAATTAAAGATCTAAACTTCTGATGTTATTTTTTTAATAAAACCTTATTAAAGATGATGAACCTGTAAGTCATTCATTAAGACTGACTGTTCCCTTTAGGAAATAGTGTAAATTTGGCTTGAATAAAGGATTGCCCAGAGAGAGTCTGGCTGTGTAATTATATTCCACTGAAGGATGAATAATTCCTCTTGAACTGAACAGTTTGCTGTAGCTCTGCAGTTTATACTGACCTCATCTTTAAGGGTGAGTCTCATGGTACAGAAGAAACGGTGCCATAAATGCCTTTTCCTTTCCCCCTCTAAGAGTTTGTTACTCTGTTCACTTTGGGTGTGAGACGCAAAGGATGGGGTTTCCTTTCCAACATCAGCTGGCAGTGCAGCCAGGAATATGCCTCTGGTGTCCTTCCCCTCTTCCCTGGCATGTGCACGGATGCCGGTGTGCTCGGCATTCGAAATGTCAGGCTGATAGAAGTTTTTGCAGGGGCCAGCTGTTGCTCTCCTTGCTTCAAGTATTTTTATGCGCGGGGCTCCCAGGAGTATTCGCCGGCATTTACTTTATTTACGACAGGTGTGGCTGAAATGGAGCGTTCAGAGCTGTGCCCTAAATTGCTCTGAGTGCTTTGGTTACCCCGCTCCTCACGGAGGGGCCACTCCCACCCGCCCCACACACGGAGCCTGGGTGATCACACAGCTCTGCTGCAGCTGGAGCAGGAGGGAAGGGGGCTGCGCCTGGCACAGGGAGGGGGAGGCCCCAGCTCTCGCTCCTCTGCTGACCCTGCCCTGGCACGCAGGGGCTGCCTGCCTGCCTGCCACCACCACGCTGCCGCTCCGAGGTCCTGGCTCAGGAGATGGGCAGCTGGCTAAGGCCACCTGCAGCTCTCCCCCAAATACATGCTGGTAGAGACACGCTTTCCTCTATAGCTGCACCTGAAGCAGTGTCTAGCCCTGCGCACTGCTGCCACCTCAGCACAGGGTGCCGGGGAGTGGTGGCAGCTCAGCTGCTGGACTTGTGCTGGCACCTGGGCAAGCCTTGCTTTCCCAGGGAGAACTATGGAGGTTAATTCCGCAGCATGTGCAGTGATAGGTGATACCTTGTGGCTGATGCCATAATGATTTTTTGCTTTTCTTTTATACCCCTTTTTTATACTCTTTTATATAGCTTTATATATTCCTTGTGCTTTTAGCTTACATAGTTATAATTCTTTAAGTTTGATAACTCCCCTTAGACCTAGTATTTTGTTAAGTTTAGAGACTAAACATTCTAAAAGCCCAAGAAGCCCAAGGTCCTCTCCAGAACTCATTCTGTAAACAAAGATAGGCCCATCCAGGGGGAAGGTTCCTCGGGTGGGGGGTCTCACCCAAGTCCCTCATTGGGGAATCTTTGATAGATATGCTAATTTTTGCAAGGCATATAATTGTATACACATCACATTGTGGGTGGCCATTTCTTCGGTGGGGATTTTGGGGTGCATTTCGATGTGCATTTCATCACATCTAAGGATCCTTAAATAAATATCAAGGTAAAACCCTTTTCCCTCTTAACTATGTTCAGCTCTCTTAATTTTAAGACCAGGAAAAGGCATCATGGCACCTCCTGTGATCTCAAGCAATTTGTAACAAATAAGCTGTGTTTCTCTGTGACACTCCTCAGACATGAGCAGCACGTGTGCACATGCTGCCTTTTGCTGAGGGATGGGTCTCCGAGAGCTGCCCTGCCCCTCTGTTGTGTAAATACCTTTTCATGATGCTTGTCTCCATGCCTCCACTTGTGTGTTAATGGTGTGAGGGAGGTACCACTGGATGTATCGTACTTTACTTGGTGGGAGGTGCAGGGAAGGTATAAGATGCTTTCTTCTTTCAGCCCATCTTCCTGCAGGTGTCACAAACCTGAGGTTTCAGTAAAAGAGCTAACTGTGAGTAACATGTAAACCACCATGTCCCCAAAATGCAGGATAAGTCCTTGCTGACCTGACAGCCTGTAAGCAGCATTGGCCCCATTGATTTCTTCCTGCCTGTCTGCCAGGAAAGACACCACAGACAGGTAGGTTTTTAACCCAAGACCTTGTCTTGCACCACAGGCAGATTTATTGAGAATTATGGTAGTTGTCATCCTGAGAGGCTCCGGTGAGTGCTTAGGCACTCTATAAACTCACAGTCAGAGGGAATGTGTCACTCAAACAGTCTATCAAGGCATGAGAGACAAAAGGTGGGAATGAGGGATCACCACTGCTCTTGTTTGCTGTGTGTCCTGTTGCCACCTCCTGTCCCCTTGCCAAAGTCATCCCTTGGTAACCTGCTGCTCCCTGGCCCCATAGAGCAGCCTGAATTTGGGGCAGAATGGGCAGACCTGAGCCAGGAGACCAGCACTGCACCTTGCAGGTGGCCATGGAGGTTCTCCTGGGGAGGCAGCAAGGGGGCACAAGCTGCTTTCTGGTGGAACCTCTGTTTTACAGAGTCAGTGTGTAAAATGATCTGATTTCCAAAGTACACATCAAAGGTTTGCAGCCATCGAGACCTGTGAGCACTCTGGGTAGAGAAATATGACTGGAAGAAGGAGCAAAGATTTGGGAAGGGTCTTCAAATCTGGCCAGAGATGGTACTCAAAAGAGACTTTGAAAGGAAAGATGGGCACTGAACAGGGCAAAAGAGAGCTCTGGGGTTTTAGCTAAGGACAAATCCAAAGGGCAACATTACAAGTAGGGGTTGCATATTAAAGAACCTGAGAGATGGTGAGGTTTTTCTTTTGTTTCTGCTATCATTTTTGTTTGGGGCTGGGCTGCCACTGTGCCTGGCTCTGGCTCTGCAAGGAAATGCCTGCACACCGTCAATGCTGTGCTCTAAAGCTTGGACAGGTGCACCAGTGCAGAGCCGACACGTGGATTCCGGGAAGACTTCAGGGGTCTGTTGGTGACTCATGTGAAAAACCCCACAGTATCAATAGGATTGCAGCCCAGCAGATGCTGTGGAGTCTAATGGTAGATAAGGCCTTTTACTATATGTATCTGCATATTTCCATGAGCTTGTATGTGCATGGGAACTATCCTATTGAACTCTGCAATAGAGATAGAGAGTTTTTCCTTGTTCTCCATCTGAAAGAATAAAGTGAATCAGAGTTACTTCATTTATTACCCCTAGGAAGAAACAGCTTGTGGAGGATGCATCCATTTGGCATCACATCTTAGAAATCACGCACAGGGAACTGAAGGAGGACTTCAGCAATACCGTATCTGATGCATTTTTAAGATGTGTTTCCCATAGAAAATGTCTTTTTTCTGCCTCAGAAAAGCACAGGCCTGGTGAGGGCTCTTGTTTTGCAAATGCCCAGTGCAGATTCTCAAGAGAGCATCTGTGAGAAGAAAGGGTGCAAAAAGTCTCACTTCTCTTTCCTGCACCAGGTGCCAGTAAAGGAAGGGCTCGCATTTTGGTGCTGGGAAAAAGGGAGTTGTAGTGGATGGCCCCTCTTTTCAGGGTGAGAATGTTCCCTTCCTGCAGCTCGTGCAGCTGCCAAGGAGGCGGTGAGTGAGTGAACAGGGGTGGTGCATGGCCCTCCTCTGTCCCTGAGGGACAGAAGGGACTCCAGTGCCACTGTCAGGCAACAGCAATGCAGCAAATAGTGCTTCAGTGTGGATGTGTAGCAAAGACACTCACAGAGTAAAAACAAATAGAAGAGGAGATGTCTTCAAGAAACTGTTTATGATCATTATTTATGTATATGTGGAGACCCAGTATCCTGTTGCCTTAAAAAAATGTTTATAGCATTTATCTCCCGATTTAATCTGGCAGCCTCCATCTATTTCCCTGTAAACGATGAATGAGATGTGCCTAGTAACTATCTCTTATGGCTCAGTAAATACTTGAATTTATTTGCATATTAAGTTGGCCACGTTTATATCGCGCTCGCTAAATGCAGCAACACGAACTACTACACAGAGGAGGCTCATGGGCCATTAATGTGCCAAGGATTTATGTGAATGGCTCCCTTTAACATTAGTGGAAGTTATCAGCACAAATCGCCTTCCAGTGGCGGAATAGACCATAATGTATGTAAATACATATTACTCACTGCTGTTTAGTTATTCAAGAGGACGCTTAGCAATCTAAAACGCCACTGTGGTGCTGATACATGGATGCTGATATTTGAGTTTTCCTTGAAATGCAGGAAGAGAGGGTGCTGCTTGTTGTGTAGGTTGTGGTGTCACCTCTGAGCTGGCACACCTTTGGAGGTGGTTGCAGTCCCTCAGGCTTCAGTGGGACACAGAAGAGGAAAGTTTTTCAGGGTTAAGTCCTGGCTGAACAGGTGTTTCATATGGGAGTGAGGGCAGTTCTGCTGGGTGGGATGCAAGAGCTAGGAGAAGATGGGTTCCTCTGTCCCTGTTAAGCTCCCAGTGTGGCTGGGAGTGCTCCCTGTTTCCCAGCCAAAGGCTCTGCCATGTGCCCCAATGCTGCTGCCTTTCTGGAGGGGCTGCAGTGACCCTTCTGGTTTTGTCAGGCTTGGCTCTCCTGCCTTCATGCACTCCCCTGGGAAGTCCCATTCGTGTAGGTCAGTGAGCAGCATGGCTGGGCTCTACCCATGTGTGTAGTGTAGTATGTCTCCCTTCCCACAAAGATGGATGTACCCCTGCACACCAGGATCTCTGCTGCCAGCTGCCTGGAGACCCCAGGGCTGCTGGACTCGTCCTGCCTCACTGCAGAGGCTGCAGGCATGGGCAAGGTGTGCTCCTGGGAAAAACTGTTGTTGTTCCCCCTCTTCATGGCTTTTTTCGGCCTTTTCCATATGTGTGAAAGCCAGCAGTGTGCCCGGGGGGTGCAAGTCCTGCTGTGCCCTCAGCTCGGCTCAAAAACCTTTAGACACATGTTGTGCTACTTGTGGGATTTCTGTAGTTGTATCAGGCCACTGTATCAGGCCTGATATGTGCAAATATCCTTTCCTCTCAGAACATGGGTTTCTTAGGTGATGCTAAAAAACCCGAAAACGTAGCTCTTCTCTTCCTCACAGCTGACTAGATGAAGGTAAATTTGCTCTGGAACAAAAAAAAAAAAAAATCAGCTGGTGAGGCTAATGGGACTGACGATGGTGTTGCTACTTCAGCCTGCTTCCTGACCCTGCATGACCACAGGTTTGTGTGCTTTTGACAGCTCCTCTCCTGAGCTCGGGTGTGTAAGGACACCCTGCAGCATCCCCTGGGATGGTTAGTTTGGGATGGAGCTGTGTGGTATGGGGAGAGACACCTGGGAGAAACCTGCAATTTCAGGGATATTTTTCTTAACAAGATTATTAGAGATGGTGAAATTCCTTCAATCTCAGTTGTTTAGGAATTTATATTAAATTTACCTGCCATGGTTTTTGCCTATGATTTCTAATTAAATGAGGTTATTAAACTGGGAGAGAATACTGCAAAAATTGTGATTGATTTTTTTTTTCTTTACGCATTATTTTACACACTAAGCAGTGGCAGCCTCTGCCGACAGCAGGGACCGATGCTGAGATGGCAGAGAAACTCAAGGATCTGTCTTTGTCAAAAAGAAAGATCTGCTCAGGCGAGCTACCATGAACCTCGTGCCAGGGCTTGTGTCTCCCTGCAAACTTAGAACACGTGGAGCAAGAGGGTCTGTCCAGGGAAGGGCTGATGTTCAGTGGTGGACTTGGCAGTGCTGGATTAGCAGTTGGACTCGATGACCTCTGAGGTCTTTTCCAACCTAAATGTTTCTGTGATTCTATGCTGTAACTATTTATTCACCTGGGGAGGCAGTAGGCTGCCGTGTGACGAGGAGAAAATGAAGGGAGTTCGGGATATGTGATGTGGAGGTAGGCACACAGAACATCCTCCTCTGTGAAATGGGGAGAGCAGGACTGATTGAGACTTTTGGTGGGTGATTTATTCTAATTAATTTGGAAGCTGGTGTGTTCTCTCAAACTCATTAATATCTAGCTCTGCAGATACAGAGGTCTCATGCAGAGGGACATGTGGGAGGGGATGGTGAGCACACAGAAGCCCATCCTCCTGCCTGGGTGAAAGCTTCAGAGCAGGCAGGGAGCTGGGAGAGGAAAGACGTGAGGCTCCAGCCCCTCTCACGTGCGCTCAGGAGATTCAGAGCACGACTCGAAGAGCGCAGCTGACAGTGAGCCCTGTGGGAGGCTGTGCCAAGGAAAATGGTTCCTGGGGCCAAAGAGGGAGAGAGCTTTCCAGAGCAGGCAAAAATTGCCATGCATGCCCATCTGTGTGCTTTAAGACCTCACACGAGCTGGTTTTCCCCAGAATAATGTGAGGTTACAGAAACATGTGATACACAGGTCCAGCGGCACGCAGGGCCGTGTGTGCCACTCGGTTATTTCTCCTACCAGTGCCAGCGTGCAGAAACATGTACAACCACGGGGGCACTCGTGTCTGGCGCTTTGCCAGCTAAATGAAAGTGCAGAGGAACTGGAAATGCTAACGATGGTCTTGCTGGGTACTCAGCCTGTGTCCCAGGCTGTGACTGCAATCTTAATTACTGTTTGATGGAGAAGCGTTGCTAGTCAGAGGTGTTGTAATTATTTCTTGTTAGTAGGTCCAGGAGACAGTGCACTGCCATTCATGACTATTGGCCTTTTTTTAAACACAGAAATAAATGGCAGCAGAATAAATAAATAAAGTCAGCCTCTGAAAAGGTCACATTTGCCTACAGTCACAGTCCATATGCCAGTTTCTTATGCTAATTTTGGGACAGTGGAAAGCCTGACACTCTGGGTGTGCTGCCTGGTGATTGCTAGAGGGGGCAGCTCATGCTGGTCAACCCAGGTGTCTTAAAGCATCAGAAGAGAAGAGATGGGCTGGGAAGGCCAGGAGACTGTGCTCCACAAGGGAATGTAAAATAAGAGGAGAGTGGGAGGAAAATTAAACAAATAAAGTCTGAAAATCCCTCCAGGTACTCAGGAGGCTTCAGTCATCATGTGCTGTGGATGGCACTGCGCCACAGCCTCTTGCAGGCTCCTTGCAAGGGCAGAATATATCTCTGAACGAAGTATGTTAAAACTATCTGTTCCCAGAGATAATAAGGGAGCAAAGAAACTTGCAGGGAAAATAGGATAAACTCTGAGTAACGAAAATGTCTTCCAACAATGAATTTTGGGGATGATGACATTGATGGCATTGGATCCTGTATGAATTACATCACAAGAGAGTAAATCTGACTTTGGACTTTAAGGTGGAGAGGGAGGAGTTTGCAGAGGGAGGCCACTTTGCCTGTTCTACTGTGGGCACCTGAAACACACACCATCCACACTGAGAGGCTGCTTTGGGTTTTCAAGAGAGACACAAGAAGCTTTTCAATCTGCCTTTTCCTTTTCTTTGCAATATCACAGAGATTTCATGAAGAGATACACACTAGCTGTCTCAAACACTGCCACAAAGAGTTTATAATCTGTCCACAAGTGATGTGGTCACACACACAAACAATAAAGAAAGATTACTTACCTCCATCCAGTGTGACCATCCCCTACAGAGGGGCAGGCAGAGTGAACTGTGACCTGCAGATATTTTATCCGTCTCATAATCATTTGTGCTTTCTCACTGGCGAAAGAAAGAGGTTAAAAGCTGAAATGTTTTATCGAACAGTTTTCAAGTGACTTTGCAGGGAAGTGATGTGCCTGGGGCATGGAGGGGCTTTATGAAGGCTTGGGATTAGGGGGATTTGGGTGATGAGGGAGCAGAACAGTCCACCCTTCTGGCCAGGGCTTGTGCAGGCACCCTGAGCCCTTCTCACCAAGTACCCACAGTGCATGGCAGGTGTTGGAGGGGGGTCTCCCTTCCTGAGGGAAGGCAGGTGCCCCCAGCCATGCTGTGTGTTGCTTCTCTAGTGATTTGTGTAGTGGGACAGTCCTCAGGCACCCAGCAGCTCCCAGAGCCCCTGCTGCCACAGAGGTTCCACATGGGAACCTGTGTGGTTCATCGGAATGTGCTGCCTTGGGTGGCTGCTGTCAGTCTCCGGCTGCCGTGTGCCTCAGCCTGTACATGGAGGCATTTCTTCCTTGGCAGCCCCTGATATCTCCACAGAACTGTGAGGAGTTGTCTTTGCTACCTGAGTTGTTGTCCCAGTTAGTTAGAAGAAACGCAGCCAGGAATGGAAGACACTGCCATTCTAGAAATCTCTTGCCAATTCTGCGACACAGACATAGAAAATATGAAAATAGGGACACCTTGAGAACCAGTAAACAATTAGATACGTGGTGGGGAAAAAAACCCTGTGTGCAGGGACTGAGTATGCAGTGCAAGCTCTTCCCTGGTCCCACAGAGCCCTGCTGCAGAGGTTTAAGCTGTACTGCAAGAGCACATATGCCTTCTGCTAGTGCTCTGTGTTTGCTCTCACCAGCCATGGTCAGAATTACACAGGGGCCAGACTTGTTTGCATAAAATATCTGAAAGTTTTCTGTTAGCTGCCCTCAGATCTGGTTTGGAAGTGTGCCTTCTACTGACAGGCCCTTGCAAGCACAAACCAACTGAAAATTCAGTCAGAGGGACCTTTCATCTGGGGTGTGTTTTTCTAAATAGCACCGAAAGCAGACATTTAATCAGTACAATTTCGCAGATTCTATTGCCGAAGGTATGTAGACTCTGAGACATGAGCCAGCTGGAGAGGTTTTGCTCTGAATATTGAGTTTCTAGGTGATGAAAACAGGGTTGTTGCCAAACACAATGTAAAAATCATTGAGAAAACAGAAAATGGTGGTTAGTTGGAGGAGGAAATGGATCAAAACAGTTCTGAAAAGTGAAGGTTATGTATTTATTTAGAAAATGAATTATAGATATAGTCAAACAGGGGTGAACTTTACTCTAGAGTGCTGTGTCCTTTAATAATCAGTCCCAGTTATCAAAGCTTTGCTCTCCACTCACAGTGAGCTGCTCCATGCTAACTTGCTGCATGATATTCCCATGGTTCAGTCTTAGGTCCTGAATATTTTGCAGTTTCCCAGCATGCTTTTATTCCAGATGTATCTAGTCTGCATTTTGAGAGCCACCTGCAGCCTCCCCCAAAGACAGATCCAGTGTCCAGGCAGACAGCAAGCCTGTGAATGGCCAGAACTTGCCTTCCCAAGAGGACTGTTCCAGGAAAAAAATCACAGCTGATGTCCTGAAACATCCCCACTACACTCTGCCAGCCTGCCAAGTGATCACTTGGGCACCAGAGTTTTTCTGCTGGAGTGGGAAGCAGAAGCACTGGGGTGACCATCCAGCTCCCAAACATTCCCGGTTAATGCAGCAGGCTCTAGTTGGTAGTGCACACGCTTTTCGTATTCCTGAACTTAATTGTTAAATGAATATCCTTTTATTCATGCTGTCCAATTAAAATGTTAAAATGTGGTTTGAATATAAATGTATCTCTCATGCGTGGAAGTGGAAGCTTTCAGCATCTTCAGAATCTGTGGTCCCTGAAATCTCTAAAGACAGAAACATAAGAGCTACTCCAGTTTATTCCAGAAAAGGATGAATCTTTTATAAGTATTATTTCTCAAAATGTAATACAAAAGTGCATCAGATCCCTAAGGAATAAAGTTAACTTTATATGAGAAATGTGTGAAATTCCTGCCCTGTGTCCAAAAAAAGGTATTTCCCGACTGACTTTTGTAATATCACTTCTTCAGGTTTAGGGGGCTAATTTATTTCTTGGGACAGGTGTCTGTGGTAGGCACATCAGCTCTGGTATGCACGATCCAGTCAGGTGTGCTGGTGTTGGAGAGGAACCATCACGGAGTCAGTGGCTGGCTATTGCTGGTGGCGGAAGAGGAGGCAGAACATGGGTTGGTGTGGGAGCAGGGGGCTGGACATGGCTGCCAAGCACCCCAAGTTCCCCAGTCTGCTGCTGGAACATCATTTGTGTGTGACTGGAGAAGCAGTGGACTGCTTCCTCAGTGCTCAGACTGCCTGCAAGGCATATTTCAATGGGAAAGAAGAGAGTTCCACATCTTTTTCCCAAAATAGGCACATTAGCCCTGGTGATTTCACATAGTAGATATAATCTGGCAAGGAAGGAATAATGGAAATTTTATCCCATCTTGTGGGCTCAGGAAAGGTGGGGAATGATGGCAGCTGTACGCAGGGCAGGGGCTGTCTCTGCACTAGAAATGTACTTACTTGGTGAGGTAACCCAGGGTGGCAGTATGTAAGCCGTAATGAAACACCGAGAGTAGCACAGGAGGCAATGAATACCAACATAAAGCATTCAGACCACCTCAAGCTGTTCATCATGACAATTTTGTCTTTTACCATATAAAGTTTGCTTATATTTCTTATTAAGCTGAATCTGGGGAAGTCAGGGAGTTTTTCAACGTGACTCCAGCTTCTGTTCTAGGAATTCTTTCTGTTAATTACAGATGATTTCAGGGTTGTATCCCTGGAGCTTTCTCTTTCCCAGGCTGAACTCCTTCACCCTGTCACTGTAGGAGAGGTGCTCCAGCCCTCTGGTCATCTTTGTGTCCCTCCTCTGGACTTTCTCCAACAGGTCGACATCCTTATGTTGCGGAAAGTCCGGAGCTGGATGCAGCACTCCAAGTGCGTCTCAGGAGAGCAGAGTAGAGGGGCAGAATCCCCTCCCTTGACCTGCTGGCTGTGCTGCTTTGGATGCAGCCCAGGACAGAGTTGACTTTCTGGGCTGTGAGCACACATTGCCAGGTCATGCTGAGCTTCTTGGCAACCAACACCCCCAGGTCCTTCTCCTCAGGGCTGCTCTCAGTCCATTCGCTGCCCAGCCTGTATTTGTGCTTGGGATTGCCCTGACCCAGGTGCAGGGCCTTGCACTTGGCCTTGTTGAACTCCATGAGGTTTGCACAGTCCCACCTCTCAAACCTGCCAGGGTGCCTCTGGATGGCATCTCTGTCCTCCAGAGTGTCCACTGCACCACTCAGCTTGGTGTCATCGGCAGACTTGCCGAGGGTGTCCTCAATCCTGCTGTCACCAACAAAGATGTTAAACACTGCCCATCTCAACACCTACCCCTGGGTAATGCCACTCTTCACTTGGCCCTACTTGGACATCAAGCTGTTGACTGTAACTTTACGAGTTTCACCATCCAGCCAATTCCATAGTCACTGAGGGGTACAGCTACCAAACTCCTGCCTCAAGGCAAGTGATACGGGTGTCATGTGGGACACTGTCAAATGCTTTACACAAGACCATGTGATTAAATTGTCTGGTTTCTGCACAAGACAGAGAAGATGAGAAAGGAACTAACTGCATTTGAAAGAGAACTGGGTATTTTCTTTGCAGGTCTGAAGGTTGTAGATAAATAAGATACTGTTTTGTGCGCCTGTAGTTCAGGAGGGTTAGTTTGTTTACTGTGCAAGTTCCCTGGTAACAAAGATAACGGCAGGAGAGGACTTCTGGAAAGAAACCTATAAATTACATTGGCAAAGTGTGTGATCAGAAACCAGGGTGTCTCAGCTAGCAGTTACTTGTCTGGATATGTGAAACAGGACCTGCTACAATACAAAGCCCAGTTTAAATTAAATTGCTTGTTCAGAATCAGAGCCTCAGTTTTATAGGCTGAACATCCATGTATTTACAGAGAGATTTGTTCCAGTGCCATATAATTAGTTAATTAACATCAGACTGTCAGACATACTTGGCATCTTTGCATCTCCAGCACTCTGGGTTTGAGTTGGGCGAACTGAAACTTGAGGATCTTGGTGTTGGAAATCACACCTGATAGGTCAGGGAGAGAGGAGTGATGTGCTCTACATTGCAGTCCTCCCAGCCACTGGAAAAATCACTTGGTCCCAGACTGCAAATGGTCCAGGGCAGGGTAGCAGAGAAGCAGGTGGAGGGTGATTGCAGCCTGGTGAGGGAGCAGCCCTCCATTACACCTCCCTACATCCACAGGGATGCTGGGGAAGGATGCAGGGTCCTATGAGCCACCTAAGCAGGAGTATGTATAATGGAGGCAGTGGGGGAGAGGACCTATATCGTTTGGAGACCTTGCAGCCTGTCAGCATCAAGGGGAGGATGCTCAGGTGAGGCAGGGGAGGTGAGGGAATGAAGTGGAAGTAGGCTGATAGGAAGGCTTGAAGGAAGAGCTTGAAAGTCTGCAGGAGCGTCTACTAGTATAATAAATACCAAACTCATAATACTCAGCCCTTGGCCTTAGCTCTCCATCCTGCCTCTCCAAGATCCCAGAGGGAGTTTTGCACGGCTCCTGGACAGGTCCCCCAGCACTCCAATTCATTTTACCACCCTCAGGATTTCAGGGCAGGGGATTTTAAGAAGGTCTTTTTAGGAAAACAAAATGGCACCTGCGCACACACAGATGCTGAGGCAGGAGGTCTCAGGGCAGTGAGGGGAGGGATCGAAGTTTCTCTTCTGGGACCTTGTCTTGCAAATGGTAAACCAGAGTCTGAGGCAAAGATCTGCAAGAGGAGCCCCACCCGCTCCTGCAGCTCACCAAGGCTGTACACTAAGTCCACTGTCTTTCTTCTGTTTCTCTGCAGTGTCAGAAGTGGGGCTACATAAGTTCCACATAAGATAGAGAGAGGAGGAAGGAACTGCCTTTGTTTTGTCCCTTTGTTGTGCACATTTGCCTTGACCACCTCCACAGAGTGACCCTTGCCTTTTGTGTGGCCTCGTCTCATCCCTTTTTCACATCTTTCCTTTGGTGCTCTGCCTGCGCTCACTCACTCTCCATAAAGTTTCATTCCCCCAACTCCCTGCTACAGGCTACATATCTGCAACAAAAACGTCAGGCCAAATGAAGAAAGGTAAGATCAGGAGGCGAGGCTGGCCTCGGCTGCTCCTGGGGGTCCCATTCTCGCCAGGGTTTTCAGGTTCTTCTGGCTCATTAAGCAAATCTGAGTGAGAAGGGGCATGCAGCTACTGTTCTACCTGCTGTCACCAGGGTGCTATCTTTCAAAAGAACATCTCCTCAAGGACAGCACTGTCACTGCTGATGAATTTAACTTAAAAAAAATAATCAGGCTCTGAGAAGACACTGGGAACCATTTTCCCTCTCTTTCGCTCTTAGTAACAATGAAAGGTACAGACACCATCAACACTTTTTGTCTGGATTTTGAAGAATCCTGTGCTTTTTCCTACCAGTTCCCTGTCTCTTCATTAAGGCACCCAGATGGTGAGAGAGAGAAGAGGGCAGGATACAGCACTGACACTGCTTGTGTGATGCCCAGTCCTTTCCCACCCCAGGGCAGCAACTGAAAATGCCAGGAGCTGCTCTCAGTGCCTGAAGAGCAAGCCTGCTGCAGGACCCCTTCTGCCACTCCTGAGCCTGGAGCAGCCAGCAAAGCACCTGGGGCAGACATGTTGCTGGGTTTCTGCTGCACTGAGACACATTTGCAAGTGTAAAAGGGTGTTTCCTGGATTTAACTCAGTTTGATTTGGATTCTCTGGCAAATTATTCAATAAAGCACTATGCAATTGCTGTTGCAGGGTAACCTTCAGCACTTGTTGGAGACATGCAGGTGGAAAGGGCTGAAACCAGCTGCAAAGAGAAATGTGCCGTTTTCCAAGATGTGAAAGCCAAGAAGCAGAGTGCCACCCATGCCCAGAGTGGCTGCTGCACCCACTTCAGCTCCCATGGTGCAGGACACAAAGTCAATCACAGCATTTACATGAACAGCCTCAGGTAGTTTGCTGAGCGGAGGAGGGGAGGATGCTTGGTTTTCTATAGATTGGTGACATTGGTGACGTGTAACTGCCTGATTCTGGTGTCTGAGAGGGTGTCAGGTCTCAGAAGACTTTTTTTTTCCCAGCATCAAAACTTTTATATTGTGTATTCTGCTCTCACAAGAGCACAACTGGGGTCTCACATCTCTGTCTTTTACACATTTCCACTACACCTGCAAGCCTTTGCACCCCTTGCTCTTGTGCTCCATCAGGTTTGGTTGAAACAAGTCAACAAGTTCAAAAGTCACATGAGGAGTGAAGGAGGGCGTGAGTCTGTGGATACACGAACTCTTACTCTGCAGGAAAGTAGACTAAATAAATGAACCAACTTTTTGCCATGCATATCTCAGGTACAAAGGGATGTCACTGAAGGAAAACTGTCATGTCCCACAGTGTCACTGGCTGGCACGATGGCTCCAGGGCAAGGTACACAAAGTCTATGCAGTGACAGACGCCACTATATGTTGTTTTGGATGCAACTACTTTCAGTTCTGTCAGGGAGAGTTAAATTTCTTCTGTGCTGCAAGGAGATGATGATATAGGGCTACCACCTCCAACAAGAGACTACAGCTCATTAGAAATCCATGTTTTTACCGTCCAGAACATAAACACATTCACCCCTCTTGTACCTGTGTACACTCTTCGCTGTAGCACTGCTCTGTGTAGGGAAAACTCACAAATATCTCTTTGAATACCTAAGGATCAATCTTCTTGGGAGTGCCTTCAAGCAGAAAACATGTTTGCATTTTTCTTCAGCTTTTCTAAACTGCTTTCAAAAATATCTAAAACATAAAATAGCTGGCAAAAGCAAACCACTCAAGGAACTCTGGGGGAAAACATATTAATTTGTTCAAATGAGAGGTACTGAAACATTTTGCTCACCTTTCCTTGAGAAACAACATGTGGCAGTGGCTGGGTATGGGTGATGGGAGTGTGAGGAGCCTGGATCCTGCCATCAGCTGGCCCTGTCCCAGGAAAGTTGCGCTGCATGTGTTGTCTTCTGGCCCCTGGAGGGGATGATGTGGGACATGTAGGAGAAGTGAGACACTGAAAGGATAGTAAGTGTTCCTAACCTGGAACTTGACAAGGAGGCTGAAACAAGCCCAGGAATCACATCTTTCTTACCCAGGAAGCTTGAGTTTTCAGTTTCAAAAAGGCAATTCTTCCCTCTGCATTGTAATGTACTATTAACCAGGAACACAGGACAACACAGAACTGGCCATTGCACCTAGGCATGAGCCACCAAGTATGGGATTCACAAGGGCATTGTAGATATCCAGACATGAGTTTGTTTTTCTGGACTCATTTTATAATCAGAAGAAGCAAGTACACATAGGATATGACAAACTTCACCCTAGTGTCAGGTATAAAATAGACAAGGCAAACCCAACTTTGAGAAATGAGATATATTTTGGTTTAAGACACCTAAATACAGATGTCTACAAGGAAGGGACAATCTGGACCTGATCAGGGTACCCTAGAGCCACTGAAGCCACCACAAACTACATTTATATCTGGACACCTTGAAACATTTATATCTGGCCACTTTTCCAGTGACACCGTGGGAGGTCAGACATCCAGCACCCATAGGGACACCTGTGTCTAAGTGTTTGAATGTAGGCATTTAGGTGTCTTAATCTGTTACTGAATTATTCCTTACAGCTAACTCTGGTTGTCTAAAATAGTCATCTAGAGCCACCTTAGATGACCTGAGGTGTGTAAGATATTTTGGCAGATGTGACACAGGGTATCACACTAAAATGACCAGAGGCACCTATACTGAGGTGAAGATAAACTGGGGTTTGAAATTAGGTGGGATGAACTCCGTTTTTGGTTCCCACAGCTAGCA
Source organism: Oriolus oriolus (assembly GCA_013400235.1). Classification (NCBI taxonomy): domain Eukaryota; kingdom Metazoa; phylum Chordata; class Aves; order Passeriformes; family Corvidae; genus Oriolus; species Oriolus oriolus. The sequence continues at coordinate 92,328 of VXBT01004747.1, forward strand.
CAGATATTTGTGTTGGGTGTTTTTTTCCTGAATGATTGATTTGCAAAAATAGGCCTGTCTACTTACACCCTGTTGGCTAGACAGTCTCAAGAGTTTTATATAGAAATACTCTTCCTGGGGTCAAAATGGACAAGAGAGTCCCTCAGAAAAGCAGCTTCTCATTTCAATCCCCAAACCAATCGGCAAGAAAAGAGAAAAGGTTTGCAAATCACTGTAAAAGAACTTTGTGCCACTGATAAAAATTATCCTGACCTTTCTTTGAGCAGTGCTGAAATGGGTGTTCACCATGAGAGGTCATCAGGCAATCACATTCAGACATGCAGAGAATATTGGCTCAATGCTTTTATTAGCAAAAACTCCTACTGTCTGCTTCACTAAACTCTTACCTTTCATGTACTCTGCAGCGCTGCTTTGGTATTCACGATGAAGAGATGTGTAATGTCTCATGCCCCTGAATACTCCCCAGGAGGAGCAGGCAGGTTTAAAGCTTGGCTTCCAGATCTGACAGTGCTTTTCTTTTTGCTCACCTACTCCTCGGACCGTCATCTCTGAGCGGTCACGGTCAAAGGGCTGCCCTGCTGTGCGCGGAGAAAGAGGGGAAAATAGTCCTGTTACTGACTGGAAAGTATCCCCTCCCTCTTGTTTAACAACGTGATATTTCCCTGAGAACGTGCTTTCCTGAACAACATCTGAAGAAAAGACAGACAAGATCACAAGAAGTTTATCTTTTTTCCACATTCAGCTCTTGGGTATGTAGATTTGTGAGACACGAAGCTCTGCAGGAGTCAAGAGTTGGAGGCAGGGCTGCAAATGCTGAGAGGTCAGAGCCTTTCTGCAGCTGGGAACAATGGGTGTAAGGGGAGGGAAGGGCAATCTCGTTCAGCTGCTGAGGAACGGGCGCATTTTCTACTTGACTGCAACCCCTGCACCTCCTTTTGGCTTACGGCAGGAATTGCTTGTTCCTTCCCGATGTGTCATCCCTGTGCCAGTCCAGGCACAGGTTTGCATGAGACCTGGTATAAACCACGTTTAAATGATCATCCTGTGGAATTACCAATATAAAATTTAATGTGGTATTTTTACCTTCAGTCCTTGCAGTTACTGGAGGGCAGGTTAAAAGCTGCATTTATTGCAGACATTTATTTTTATTAAGAATGAATCTTTGCAGTCCATCAAAAACACTCAGCTTGGGAGGAAATGCACCGTAGCTCCCTCTGCTCTCATCTGTAGTTTCCAGCACGGCAATCTGCGCTGCTGGTTGTACAGCATATACACCAACACATGGTGCAGGGTGCGGGTGGTGCAAAGCACGGACTGTTAGAAACGTCCTACAGCTCACCAGTGTTGGCTTAGGGAATGTTTGTGCACAGGGTGCTCCTCAGGATCCTCCGAAGGCATGGCAGAACCTCTGCTGCCAGAGGGGGTGAGACTTCACCCTTCCTGCAGTGCTTGCCCAGGTGTCAAGGTGGGGAGAGGTGTTTCCCTGCTATCTCCGCTCTGGGATCTGATGGGGCCATGTGAAAGGCAGGGTTGGAAATTATATTTCCAGATGACAGTGTTTGAGAGACAAGCAAGGAGAGGTTACCCTGTGCCTAGCCCTGCATTAAGTGATGAGAAGCCATAAATGTAGTTTCTTGCTGTTATTTTTAAACTAAGAATACAAAAGTGATAGACCCAGGTCAGACTGAAGCTGCACCATCCTTGGCCATTCTAAGCTAGTGCCTTTGGAAAAGTACAAGGACAGGGCAAACATACACTGATTTCCCTCCCAAAGCATTCTCCCGGGCTATTTGTACCACAGTGATTTCCTGAACTGAGGCAATGCCTTTATCAGTAGCCTGTAATTTGCCTCCTTGAATTTGCCCTTAAATTTCATCAAACTCTCATAACTTGCCTTGAACCCACCAAGCTTTCCAGCCCTGAGCCGTGGGTCGAGGCCAGGCTGTGGCAGCAGTCAGACCTGCCTTAGGAAAGCCATTCCAAGGTAACACCCTGACTTTGCTGGGGGGCACTCAACAAGCCCCCGTGTCCCTCTGACCTCTCTGGCCAACCTGCAATTTGACTGCTTGTTTTTCCAGCCTGCCCAAGAGCTCCCTCAAGGCTGTCAGGGAAGGTCGTGCTGTCACCGCCCCCCCCCGTCAGGCAGAGGCAGTTTTTGCGTGTCTGCTGCCCTCCCCTGCTGCTGGGGAGCACCCTTGCCTCGGATCTGCAGCAGCATGACAATAGATGCCACCAAAGGCGCTCACATTTCCCTTAGCACACGAGAAAGGAGAATCAAGTCACGGTTGGGCTTGTAATAAAATGCAATAACAACAGCTTGTATACTGAAGCTGACAATGTCTTTGCTTTGTGAATGCAAGTACATTACACTGAGTTCCTTTTGTGCACAGTTCATCTGGGTCTTGTGTGTCAGCACATGTGGTGAGGAGCGCTAAGAGGTTCCACCAAAGCACAGTGTCACAAGTATTGGGAGCACGGAAACAGCACAAAAAAACTGTGATTGCTAATATTTAGTGTGTTTCCTGACCACCACATATTTAATACTTCACCACTTGCAAAAGAAAGCAACATTTCGGCCAAAGTGCTCTGGGTCAGTCCCTCTTTTGCTTGTTGCTAACTCAGACTTTCTGAGGTGCCAGCAGCTACCTTTACCATCAGAGGAGAGTACGATACAGGCAGAGCAGTGTGGTATTCAGTGCAGGTGCACAGCCTCTCTCTCCCAGCCCCATGGCCACCAGTGGCCCCTTCTGCAGGAACCACTCCCTTCCTCAAGCAGGGAGCAAACCTGGGCTGGATTTGTCTTCCTCAGCCTCTGCCAAGCTCCTCTGCAAAGGTTTATCTCGCCAGGTTTTGTTTAAAGCAGACCAAAATGCAGAGCCTGAAGCACGGGGCTTTCAGCGTGTTTTGGTGCCAAATCCAGTGTGATTGTTGCATTTCCTTTCCCTGCCAAACTGGCTGCCTGCAGACAGCCTGTAATGTAAGATCCTGGGAATGTTTTGTTTTGGGAGGTGGAAGGGACACCGAGGGTGTCCGTCAGAAAGCACTACAGGGAGGAAAACGAACACTGCTGAAGACAGAAGGAAAGCAGTGATGCTCTGGGTAGACTGGGCCTTTCCATTTAACTCCTGCTGTGGCAAGCCTGATGCTTTTTAACCCTGAAAGAACACTCTCTGCAGTCACATGAGACTTTTCTTTGGTAAAAGTCAGAGCCCCATGGCAGGCTTTCATGGGGTTCCTGAGCTGGCTGAGCATGCCTGGAGAGTGAGCGCAACCACAGTGGCTCTGGACAATGTGGTAAATCAGGCACTGCAAGCTGGCTCTGCTCCACGTTTGACATTCAGTATTTGCATGAGAGTTTTAGGCAGGCAGGGTTGGAGACTGGAAATTTTATAGTCAATCTATGAGTCCTACCATATATAATGGATCTATCCGAACAGAGCAGATACCCCTAGCATTACTGAAAACACACAGGCTTTAACATATTGCAAATAAATGCATTTACTGCAGGGTAGGGCTGGGAGCCATCTGCTTTTTTATCCTGTAGGAGATGGTGTAAACTGCAGACTGGATAATACCAGAAAAGTGGGTTTCTTTTTGGTTAGTCACACTTACAAAGTTTTAACCAGGCATAACATATTTGCCTTTGAGACAAAGAAGCCCCCAGCTGCAGATACTGGTCACCAGAGACCCCTATCAAGTGGTACCCTTCCCACTGTGAGTGAGCAACCCTGATTTCATTCCCAGCAACGTCAGCTCTTATCACACTGGGTTCTGAAATAGTGAAATTTGAAGTGCTCTGAGAAATTTTTAAGTTTTATAAGTTTCTAGATCTCGTAAAAAATTGTAGTTGTTTATAGTAATAAACAAACCTTTATTTGCTTTATGTAGAGGATGCTCTTGAACTACATCTTTAGGTTTTCTCTGAAGCTGAGAGAGCTATGAGCCTGCTCTGTGGAAAAAAAACAGAAAGCAGGAAGTCTTCCATTATCACTGGCCTGAGGAAGCACAATTTTGAAAACATTAGCCATTGCAAGGCTTATCATAGAAGTATGAGAATTGCTTAGACCTTTGTGTCTAGCAATGTATGCAGGCAGGACTGGGACTACTATTCTTCCCATATGGAGGAAGTCAAATGCCTGGACAAACCAACATTTGAAAACATATTTCTGCAGTTGGTTGGGTTTTTTTTAAATTAACCTTTGTTGGTAGGTGACCCTTACTAGTAGCTGTGAAGGATGCCATATATTCCCTTGGTACTGTGTGTATGGTTCTATATTTGTTTTCTTTATTAAAATCTGGGCAGAGGAAAATGGAGCAGATTCCACTCCATTACCCCTGCTCAGCTTCAGCAGCTGCATGGAGTTGTGGTGCAGTAACTGCATTAATGGGGCACATCCAAAAGCCCACTACTCACACGCGTGGTGACCGATGTTATAAAATTGCAGAGAGGAAATGTTTGGCAATTACCCTCTAACGTGGCTACCTTGTGCTGGCAGCCTCATGGTCCAGCCCAGCCTTCCCGCTCAGGAGTGCTGCGGATGAAGAGGAGGGAAGTCCATTTTGATATTGGTAGTACTTCTGAGGTGAGGCAGGATTTGCAGAACCACAGAATTTGTGAAAAAAATCAGATTGGCTGGGACTTTAGGAGATCATCTACTCCGAACACCCTCTGCAAGCAGGCACTGTCTGATGGCTGCAAGCTCGACCCTTCATCCCACTTACCTACAGGATGCAGGGTTAGGGTGGCTGTTGTGGGATTCACCTACTGGACGTCTCCAATAGAGGCCTCGCCACCTGAGCCAGCTCCCTCTACTGTACTCGTTGTCAGGAGAGGGAAACTGGAACGATAAGGGTTTTGTCCAGCTTTGGAGAAGCTGGGCCAGCTGTGGTCAGGTGACTCCCACCCAGGGTCATACATCTGTGGTGTGTTTCTTGCTGCTTTGTGATCAGTGGTAACAGGGAAAATGAGAGCATTGGGCAATATGCCTTCGGATCAAAAAGAACTAAAATAAAAGTTAAATAAAGAGTTAGTTTGCCTTTTTTTTTTTTTTTTTTCTCTCTCTAGGGCAGATGAGCCACCCACCGTGCCTGGACCCCAGCCTGGCTGCTGGGGAGATGCAGTCCCCCAGGATGGCGGGGAGGAAGCGAGGGCGGCCCCCGCTCCAGCCAGCGCCCATCAAAATGGCTGTTCACAACCTCTTCTCGGCACCAGCCGGTGCTCTGCCAGTCATGAAGATCCCGAAGAAGAGAGGGAGAAAACCTGGGCACAAGGTAGATGCACGGCTTTCACATTCCTTCTCCCCCTCCTGTTGGTCTTCATATATTTTCTTCTACAAATTCAGCTGAAATGCAGGAACAGAGGAAAAGCCATGCCAGTCTGGGCCAGAGCAATGCAAGGAAAAAAAAAAGAAGAGGAGATGTTTTCTCTTGTACCTGAGCTGGTGAAAAAAATCACAGAATCATAGAATATTCTAGGCTGAAGGGGTCCCATCAGGATCATTGAGTCCAACTTCTGGTCCTGAGCAGGACACCCCAAGAACCACACCATGTATGTTTTTCCAAAGGTTAAAACTATTTTAATTTGGTCTGTTCGAAAATAACTTGTCTCCCACAGTGTTGTGCGTAATGGCTGCACACCTTCAGGGAAGTGTTTCTCATTCATCACATTTTTCTTCTTTCACTAACAGTGATTAGAAACTGAATGAACAGAGAAGGAAAGGAATACAGGAGAGTGGAAATGTGGAAATAATGGAGGCGAGGTGGGGCGGGAAGCTAACTTGCAAAGGAAAAAAATAAAAGAGGGGCACTTGAGAAAAATAATTATATTTTGCTTTATGTGTCTGCTCGCTGCCCAGCTCTGTGTGCAACCCTGGGGCAAAGGCAGAACTAAAGAAAGACACGAACCCTTTGTGTTTTAAGCCCTTCCGACGCTGCCGCTGGGCTGGGTCTCCCCCACCACACCACCTGCAGTGGGCTCAGCACCAGTGGGAGCAGCGCCACTGTGACGCCTCACCCCAGGCAAAAATGGGACTGTGATGCTGAGGGAAGGAGAACTCGTTCTGGGCAAACTGAACTGTTGTGGTGAAACTGGGCTACATTTTAGTGAGGGGTCTTGTGTTCAGCAGATTGCTCTGGTAATCTCTCTGTCTCTGTCCCCAGCCGGCTTGGGGCACTGTACATGTTTGCTGTGCCTGTTCCTTGTTTTTGGTGGGCGCTGGTGCAGACATGCAGACCGTTACACGAGTGGGGCAAATTGCTGACTGTGAGAAAAAAAGAGTTGCTTGAGTTTCCGGTGTCAAGACAGAAAAGTGAATAAAACAATCAGGGTATGCACAAGGCTGACCCAGCCCTCTCTGGAGAAGATCTTCACCAGGGTGTTGCCTGGCTCTTCCATGAGACTCTCCTGGTTCATGGGAAGTAACAACGTCCCATGCATGGTGCTGCTGGCTGAGCTATGGACACAGGGACCAATTGTTTGGTTCCTGCGATCCTTGGATTTAAGCTTAATCTAGAGCAGCCTACCCTCGTCTTTGCCTTTCCCTCCTTTTCACCTCCTGCCAGACCTTTTTCCTCCTATTCCCTAACCACTGTCTAGCCTCCTCTCTCCTTTCCAGGCAAGCCCTCTTCTCCACCTCTCTGCATCCCATTTCCAGAATCCCCTAATCCTCCACACGACCGTGTGCAACAGCTGCTGCCGTAGCTGTCAGTGCCTCAGTCCTTAATGCTTTCTCCTCATCCTCTGCCTTCTCCCGTGTGTCTCCATGCTCTCCTGCCTTCATCCATACTCCTCTCTGCTGCGGGGCCACATTTTGAAGTGTGTTTCAGTGTGTGCTGCAAACACACCTTGCATGACCAAGAAACAGTTCCAGCCGCAGTTTCCCATCTGAAAAGCTTTCACTTTGATAATGGAAATGGTGTAGCAGCAGCAGCCAAGCAAAGCCAACCTGGCAGCATCCTCAGGTGTCCCTTTTGGGAATAGAGCAGAATTTTATAGCAGTAGTCCAAAATAGAGCTGCAAGCTAACACTGGGGCAAATACTCAAGTGTTTTGTAAAATGTGGGATATGGAAATACTTTTTATTTTTCACTTCCATATCAGGATAAAACTCCAGGATGGAAACACCTGAATTGCTTTACTTGAGGTACTTGTTATTGCAAGTTTATTATTTATTATATTTATTTATTTCAAGTAATTTAGTTATTATCAGTAAAGCTGGGTGACTTGTAGGCTCTTTAGATCAAAACCATCCAGTCTGGACAATAATTCTTTGGAGATGTCCTGAAATTGGATCTTTGAGGTTTGAGTAATTTGCCAAATACCACAACGACCTTGTATTTTCAGGGTTTTGTCAAACCTCATCCCTTCTGTCCCTGCTTGTCTTGGTGGCACCCATTTCTTGCTCCTGCATTTACACTTGATTTTTAATTTGACAAAAAAAAAAAACAAAACGCTGGGGAGTGTGTTCTGTTCTACCCCAAAGGCACCCATCCACCTGGAAAAAAGTCTTTCACCAACCACCACATATATATAAATGGGAGAAGTGGGAGACTTAAATTCCTGGAAATGCTGCCGTAACACTGTGCTTTGGACCTATGTGGCTGAGCATTTGATTGCTGTGTCCCCTTCTTCTTCCAAAGGGAAGCTTTCTCCCCAGCTGGGTAGCATGCATTCCTCGTCCTCGTCCCCAGGCACTGAGCGAGGAGGCAACAGCATCCCTCCTTCAGCAGTGGATCTGAGATGATGTTCTTTCTTGGTGAGCATGGCACATAAAAAGGCATCCTTTTATGACCAATGGCTTAGGTGGATGGAGCTGACACTCATGAGCTGCAGCATCCGTGGCATCTGGCCTGCTGCTGTTGATTTGCGCTGTAGGATTCATCCACCGAAGCGATGTTTTCTGTGAGGCGCCTTCGTACGCCGCGTGCTCAGCTGAAGTGAGCCCCTCTCCACCAAAAGCACTTCCCCAGCATGAGTCAAAGATTACATTTTTTGATGGGGAAATCTAGCTTGATTTAATTAGCTCGATAATTGTATGTCTTTCAGATACCAAAAGACTTAAATGCATTTTAAAAAATGACTCCCTGCGTGAATGGCAGTTGACCAAATTCTTTATAGCAACCAGATAGCTGAATTATTACTGAACAGATGGAAAAATACTTCTGAATTTTTAGGAAACTAGGAATTTACAGCCTAGATTTAAATTTATTTTGACTGAGATGTGAATAACAGACATTTTCAATCACATGCTCTTTACAGACAGGTGACCCATTGCCTGTTTGCATTGATATTAAAGCAAATACCTCTGTCTTCCTGAAACGACATTTCATCACACTTCATCACCAAGAAAAGTATTTTCCCTGCTATCCTGTTTATTTTTTCACAGCTTTGGCTATAAAATTTCATCAGCTGTTTTCCCAAGAACTGTTTTGTACCTTATGTGGAGCTATTTGCCATAAAATGTTACATTTCCCCAAAATACAATATTCTTTCTGATTGTCCAAATCTCTGGGAAAAAGCCTATTCTGGCAGCCGGGAGGGAGGTTAGTAGATGGATGGGTTTTATTTCTCTGGCTGTGAGTGAGAGCAGCCCTGAAGAGATGCCTAGAAAGCCTGTACAAGGGAAGGGTTTGTTAGCATCCTGCAGGGATTCGAAGGGTTAGAGCAGATGAGAGGCACACGCGCACGGGGCAGCGCTGCAGCACAGACCACCACATCCCTCCCAAGGGGCAACAAAGTGATGGCCCCCTTTGAGCAGCTCGAGGGCTTTGTCCCTCTGTGCAGCCAAAGCAGCTCCCACACGGGGAGGTGGCCCCAGCCCAGATCAGCCAGGACCTTGGAAGCTGCTGCCAGGTGGGGTGGGCAGCGGGAGCCACACGTGCGGAATGACAATTTCCATTATGGGGCATAGGTTCCCCTGCTGCCCTAGAAGTCAGTACTAATGGTGACAAATAAGCAGTCAGGATTTGGACACATTGGGAATGAGATTGCACAGACAACCTTAAAGCGTCCTGTTTATTCTCCTGTCCTATGATACAGCCTTGGATTTCAAGGTTGCATACACTCCTGTCAAGGTTCCCTGCCTCATTCACTGTGAAACACTGACGGGATGTAGGAGGCTGTGTGCAGGCCTGCTTGCATCATTTGCTGTGCAGAAGAAAGTTATTGCATGACACAAGAAGAAAAGGTGGGAAAGACCTTGGACTGTGTTTTCCCTTTGCCATCTGACCCCCATCTTACCCCTGGTGACTGGGCTTGTGTTGTGCTGAGTCTCCTCACTCACTGCCAAATGCACAGAGCCACAGACCCCAAAACATGTGCTCAGAAGCTCTGCGCTTCCCTGGTGTAGGTTTAATGGCAACCTTCTGTCCAGCCATTAGAAGTCCACATGGCAGGACCAGGCTGGCTCAGACACTCATCTTACTGGACATTTGCGGGGGCTGGAGATTGTTCTCTCTCTGGCAGCAAAAGCTCTCATTGCCAAGAGGTGTCTCTGCCCTCCTGAAGGATAAAGGCCTGTGGGGATGGGGTGAATCCCAGCCTTTTCTAGCAACTGTTTTTTCAGGACAAGGTATAACTGGTACAGGTGTTGCAGGATAGGGACAGGCGAGCGGAAGATCTCGCGATGTGACGGAAAGAGACAGGGAACTCTCCCCCCACACACCCTGAGATAACGATCACCCCAGGCATGCAAGCCCCCCTAGCCCCAGTAACTTTCCACTCCTTTCCTACACTAACAAGCCCACCACCCCTCCTCTGACGTAGCGAAACCCCCTTCACTATAAAACCCTGTAAGATAAGATAATAAACGCCATTCGAACATCCACCACATTGGTGTCCATGCGTTCGGTGGACCGAGTGGTCCGGGAGGGGCTGGACCGCCGTGCTGGGCTTCGGGACCAGGTCGCCCCGTCTTTCAACCGAAAGACGACATACAGGGGAACAAGGAGCCACAAAAATGAGAACCTAAGTGGTTTAAGAAAACTGCAGGGAAATATTGTATTGCGGTTCATCGTGTTTCTTTTCCTGTGTGTTTTGCTATACAAGCTGGCAGAGATCTTCTTCAAAAATAAAAAAAAAGCTGCCTGGCACATATTCTTCACCCTCTTTCATTTTTTGGTGTGGTATGACAGAAATACCAGTTAGATGAATCCTGGCTTCTCTGAAGAGGTGTGCAGATTGTAATAAAAACTCCAGGACTTGGTAGAGTCCTTCCCATCCACAGCCACTGCATACTCAAAAAAACTTGTTAGTCAGCATTGATGGCACAAAAGCCCACTCTGTCTGCATCTAATGTGCGGTGACTTTGATAAAGTAGACGCCCTTATTTCCTACCCAAAATCCCAGATCAGTTTTCTCTGATCTCTTTTCCATAGCAGAAAGTCCATGAGAGTGGGGGATTGGTTGTAGATCTTGTTTTAAAGCAACCACTTTTACATCTCATGCTGTGCATATTAAAACTTAAGACATTTGACAGTCAAAAGCTGATTCGAATGCCTTACCACAAGGATTTCCCAATGTGCTCTGACAGATTTCCTCTGTCTCCTTTTCTCTTTCTCTTTCTCTTTCTCTCTTCTCCACTGCTTTTTTTGACTGCCACGCATATGTGCTTTCTACTGGCAAACTCCCAGTCAGTCAGCTGGTTGGTTGGGTTGGCTTTTCGGTAGAGAAGACTCAGTCCAAGAAAAGACATCTTTAAATGGAATACTTTGAGATTTACACTTCATGATATTCAGGGACTACTCATCGTTTCAGTGGCCAGGAGGTAGCTAAGCTGTTTTTGCTTGGTGTACTCTCATGCACTAATCAGGCATTGTTTTATTTTGATCTAACAAAGGCCAGTTCTCTACTACCCCTAATAAAATGACATTTATCTGTACCCAGAGGCAATAGAGCACATTTTGTTGCAACTAATTTTGCAGTAAATTGTTCACTAAAACAGGAAACTGAGAAGAAGGGACTTCCACACCACAGAGTTTACACAAGCCTTGACCTCTGTTTTTTCGCTCTTGAACATAAGGCTGCCTGGGCCTCCAAGATCTAGGTGGAGAAAGAGGTCTGATGGTGCTGGTGAGGCAGTGCACAGTGTTGTTGGGGCAGCACACACTCACAAGGCTCAGGGGTTGAAGAGGGGACTTCTGAGCCTCTGTTTGGGACCACAGGAATGTGAGCCAGTAAGGATACTAAGGAGCCAACACGCAAGTGAAGCAGAATTTGTCAGGTGTACTGTCTCAAAAATAGTGTCTGTATAGACAAGTATATGCGTGAGAGCATACATGAGTTGCTAGAGCCTGTCCAGAGAAGGGCAGTGGAGCCAGTGAAGGGTCTGGAGCATCAGTCCTATGAGGAGCAGCTGAGGGAGCTGGGGCTGTTTAGCCTGGAGAAAAGGGGGCTCAGGGAGACCGTATTGCTCTTTACAACCACCTGAAAGGAGAGTGTAGCCAGCTGGGGTCAGTCTCTTCTCCCAGGCAGCCAGTGGCAGGAAAAAGGGAAATGGCCTCAAGTTGTGCTAGGGAAGGTTTAGATTGTGTGTTTGGAAAAATTTCTTCACTAAAAGGGTGTTCAAGCTTTGGAACAAGGGAAGAGATGGAATCACCATCCCTGGAAGTGTTCAAAAAACGTGTAGGTGTTTAGGCACATGATTTAGTAGTGGTTGTGGCAATGCTAGGGAATGACTGGACTCGATGATCTTAGAGGTGTTTTCCAACCTGAATGATTCTGTGATTCTATGCATACAAGTATATATGCACATCTCTCTATAGATCTATGTGTTTTATGTAAAAATAAAGTGTCTACAAATGCACCTATATACATACGCATTCATTGTATATACATATGTGTATATGTGATCAGAAACAAGCCCAGAAGCCTAACATAGGGGCTACCAAAAAATTTCACTTTGCCAGCCCACTTTCCCATAGGAAAGTGAATAATCAACATGTCGCTATAGAACATCATAAATCATGCTGCTTCTCACCTTCTCACATGGAATAAATCCCAAACTGGATGGACACCTTGATTTTTGAAACTGTTCTCTTCCCATTCAGTAAAGCTTTCGATGCTTTCTCTCACTGTATCCTTCTGGACAAAGTGTCAGGCACAGAGCTGGATAAACACATCATGCCATGGGTGAGCAACTGGCTCACCAGCCAGGCACAAAGGGCTATAGGGAATGTGGTGACATCAGACTGGTGACCTGTTACTGATGGAGTTCCACAGGGCTC
>VXBT01004747.1:104594-169204 GCA_013400235.1 Oriolus oriolus
GAAAGGGCCCTGGGGCTCCTGGTCAGTGGCAAGTTGAACATGAGTCAGCAGTGCCGTGGCAGCCAGGAGGGCCAGAGGTGTCCTGGGGTGCATCAGGCACAGCATCGCCAGCCGGGCAAGGGAGGGGATTGTCCCGCTCTGCTCTGCACTTGGGCGGCCTCACCTCGCGTGCTGGGGGCAGATTTGGGCACCACAATATAAGAAAGACATTGAGCCATTAGAGAGCGTCCAAAGGAGGCTACAAAGATGGTGAAGGGTCTTGAGGGGAAGCTGTATGAGGAGCAGCTGAGGTCACTTGGTCTGTTCAGTCCGGAGACTGAGGGGAGACCTCATTGGAGTCTGCAGCTTCCTCGTGAGGGGAAGAGGAGGGGCAGGCACTGATCTCTTCGCTGTGGTGCCCAGTGACAGGACCCAAGGGAATGGCCTGAAGTTGTGTCAGGGGAGGGTTAGGTTGGATACCAGGAAAAGGTTCTTCACCCAGAGGGTGGTTGGGCACTGGAACAGGCTCCCCAGGGAAGTGGTCACAGCACCAAGCCTGACAGAGTTCAAGAAGCATTTGGACAATGCTCTCAGGCACATGGTGTGACTCTTGGGGATGGTCCTATGCAGGGCCAGGAGTTGGACTTGATGATCCTTGTGGGTCCCTTCCAGCACAGCTTATGCTGTGATTCTGTGAAAACAAACTGACAGCACTTTGTCGCTGGTCATTGTTGATCCCAATCTGAAGGCAAGACAACTCTACAAAAACAAGACAACACAGGCAAGTGAGAAATGGCACTAGCCAGGGACCAGCTCAGGGTCCCTCATACTCTACAACTGCCACATGGCAGGACAGTGAATCCATAGCTTGTCTCAGATGCACTTATTGAATTTTTTTCCCTTTTTTCAGACTGAAAACAAAGGGATTTAGCCTGCCCCAGGGGAGGCAGGGGTAAAAACTCACTTAGATGTCCTTAAGTCCTACATGCTTCTCTCTCCTTTCCCCCGATTTCTGGTTTTACCATTATACTGAAACAGTGACCGTTACTCTAGACATTTGTAATTCATAGCCATGGACAATAAAATTCTTCATCCAAAACAACTTCTACTCTCCTCCAGGGATTTGGTTGGTAGGCAATGGTTTGACTTAATTTCTACTCAAAATATACTTTGTACATTGTCCATGGAAAAACAACAAAGGGAAAAAAATACCTGTCAGAAGAACACCTTGGTGTAGTACGTGTAAATATGCAAACCAGCAAGCTGTGTGCTTGGCTCTCTGCTTTCCCCCTGCTTCCCTTCCTAGCAAAAGGAAAAGCAAGAGTGATACCTTCAGGTCACATCCATCACATCAGTCTTTTTTAAATACAAGGACCTGATCACCATTTGACTGGTGAGATGCCACCAGGTACCGGCACCTGACGTAGTGACATTGCACCGTAAATTCCCACCATGTTTCCCTTCTCCAAGCTGGGCTTCAGGTCACAAAGATCACTGGGTGCAACAGTGCAGCAGTTTGTATTTACTAGCTGGTAATAACACACGATGGACCAAAATGTGGGCTTATTTACATGGGTGTCAGCCCGGAGTAGCCTCTTGGTGCCACTGGATTTACACAAGATTTACACCCCTGCAACCAAGAGCAGAATTTGGGCCTAAATTATGATGCAGTTAGAGACCCCGTGTTTCCGAGTTGTGGAGCATTGTTTACACCCACATGAAATGGGTCGTAAAATGCCATTGCGCTGATTTGTTGGAGTGTTAGACTCAATTTGCTCAGGTGTAAATAACTACCCGGTGGGTGGCATAATATTTGCATCCTGTAGCTTAAGGCGTTGCTCTCTGCTGCAAATCAGTCAGGCTTCAGGCTCCAGTATCCTCCTGGGAGCAGGATGGATCTCCTGGCCTGGAGAAAGTGATGCAATAGCAGATTGCTAATGAGTGGGAGTTCATGAGGTGTGACATACATAGAATAAAATTGGAATATCTTGTGTATACTTTCATTATTTTTTGCAGCTGAAATCTCGTGTCCTGATGACTCCTTTAGCAATCTCTCCGCCGAGAAGCACGCCAGAGCCGGATATTAGTTCAATTCCCCAGGATGCAGCCACGGTACCCAACTCGGACACCCCACAGGCTCTCACAGGTACTCAGCCTCAAGTGCTGCTTGACCAAGGGGTGAGCAGGAGCCATGGGCTGACAGCCAGATGTCACAGCCAGATGCTGTGCTTTCCAGAACAGGGGGAGCTCAGAAAAATGGGGTGTTTGCAGATTAGTCTGGCCACCAGTGATAAGGAGCATAGATGTCCTGCAAGACTGTATTTTCACTGCCATGTGTCGAGTTTAGTGGAGATGTCAGTTCCATTCCTCTTGAAATGTGAACATCAAAAACCCATGAATGCTCCATTTTATACCTAACATTTTCACCCTATCTAATATGCTGTAATGACCAAACTAAATCCCTTTGTGAACATGAAGCATCTGTTACAGCTGTGGGGAGAAGAATGGAGGAGCCATGGTCTGACTGTCGGCAGGGCTACCAGCACAAAAGCCCCAAAGCCTTATCGCAGCAGCAGGCATGGTCATTCCCAAATGTAGTCAGAAAACACAGCCTTCTTTCTTTTTGTTTGTATTACCAGAAGTAACACAGGTCAAGGCTTTTAAACTGATGTAAATGAGAAGAAAATCAACAAGACAGCTGATTTACCCTGAAATTTCAGCAGAGAAATGGATTAGATAACATTAGAATCTAAACACAAAACATAAATCCCATTATTTCTTAGCTGGGATGCACAGAGGAGAAGTTTTCCATCTGCTCTGGTGGCAGAATGATACTAAATCTAGCAACAATGACAATAATATGTTTTATTCTCATTTATCCCTTCACACACAAAGTCTGCAAAGCACTTGGCAAACACCAGCCGAGTAGATGGAAGTGCCCTGAGAGGTTGCCCAGGGCTGCTTTTGGACAGGGAGGCACACTCCACCAGCCCTGCCAGATCACTGGGCTGGCTGCAAAGGCAGGGACTCCACGGGTCATTCCAGGCTCAGTGGATGCAGCGCCCCACACCTCTGTCTGCCCATCCTCGTGCCACTGGCACCTTTCCTCCCAGCATATTCCCAACAGTCCGTGCAGGTTCCCACCAGAGCAGGGTTGGCAGGAGGTGAAGGGAAGTTCAAGCCAGCTTTTACCTCCCTCTCTGCTTCGAAAGGACTGTAGGGACCCTGGCTCCGCAGTGGGGGATTCAGCACATTGCCTGCAAGCTGCAGAGCCCCTCCCACAGCTGAGCCCCGACAAAACCAGCAGATTGTCACGCAGAAGCCACATTCTGCAGATTTGTCGAGGTGTGGCACTCTGGGAAAGCTGCACTCGGACATGCCCCTGCAATTCCTGCCTGCTGCTGCTGTATTTTCAGTGCACTGCCCCTTTGTTTGTTTGGTGCTCGGAAGGTGTAAAGTGGTATCATGATAAATATGATTGCTATTATCCTCCTGTTTACCCAGGATGTACTGCTCGAGCCCCTTCTGCTGGTCCCTGCGAGGCGGGGGAGCAGAGTGCACTGTGACAGTTGCACTGGATTTTCATTATGGTGATGCAAACTGTAAATTATTTCCAACTTTACACAGCTGTCATCATGTCCTCCACTCTGCTTGATGGGGTTTTTCTGTCACATATCTGATTTCTGTCAGAAGATAATGTTATATTGTTTGAGAGATGACAGCTCGAGCACACTCAGCCAGCTATTATAATATGTCTCACTTTAGCCTGACTTTAGGCTGTGTCTTAGTCGCCCTTAGTTACGGCAGCACTATTCCTGCTTCCCCTGAGATGCAGTTGGCCTCAGCCATGCTTAAAATAAGTTCATGGCAGTGAGGAGAGCACTCGGGTTCTTTGGCTATTGCTGGCAGGCCTGATGGCATGTAGAAAAACTGTCTTTGCAGCTTATGAGAGGAGGCAGGGCTTGGCTGTGGAGAGGCTGGGGCAGACCCCCTTGCAGACCCCTGTGCAGCACAGTCACGTTTTTGAGGTCCCAAAATGTATCGCTGCACACCATGTATGGTTTCACTCAACTTGATGCAGTTTGTAGAGTGTTGGGTTGGACACGGAGGGTTAGGAAGCTCCCAAAGACCAGAGTCTCTGCCGTGGCGCTGTGCAGCTCAGTGCAGCATAGCCCTCCAGAAATTACTCCTCCTCCCAGCTGCTTTAAGGTCAGAAGAAGCAAGGATCCAAAGTCTTTCCAAAACTCATCTCAGAGCTGTGCCTCTCAGAGTGGGTCCCAATGAACTGATCTAAAAACACATAGAGGAAAAAAAATAAACAACCTGAAAACTCACCTCAGGCTGTCATTCCCTCCTTGCTGTGAAGTCACCACTGGCTGTCACTGTTCTGCACTCCCAGGGCATTTTTCTGGTCACAAGTTGCGTGCACAAGGTAGACTCAAGAGAGCAGACCCCAGGCATACGCAGGAGCTTTTTTAGATGCGTGTAGCTCATCCTAGCCTGTGACACTGAGCTAGACCTAAACTCAGCTTGCTTTGCAATAGGTCATCAGCACAAGGAAGTCTGGCTCTGCCATCACAAATGGCAGCAGTTCACCAGTGAAGGAAGAACTGGGAAATGAATAGGAATGTAGAATGCTAGAATTTGCTAGGATGCTCTCAGGACTGTTTTGTAATAACCTTGTTGGGGTTTATGTCTGCAGTCTGCATTTATGTCAACAAACAAGCGAACCTGGGGCCGTACCTTGACAGAAAAAAGGTGCAGCAGCTGCCAGAGCACTTTGGCCCAGAGCGGCCGTCGGTGGCCCTGCAGCAAGCAGTGCAAGCCTGCATCGACTGTGCACTCCAGCAAAAGGTGGTCTTCTCCCTCATCAGGCAGGGCTACGGAGGCGAGATGGTGTCAGGTAAAGCAGCTTCGTGAGGGGTTTGTGGCCAGTTGGGAAGTGCTTGAAGTCTTAACTTGTTCCCCAGTCCTGACTGCCCTGGATGTCCTGTTCCCATCAGCAGGATGGCAACCAGCTTTGAATATCACTTATGCCTCTGTAAAACGAGCTGCTGCAGGAATCACCTTGGTGTCAGATGAAAGACTGTTGGTAGGGGGTATCGCAGTGGGGATTCAGGGCAGGAACGTGCACTCTGGAGTCTGCCTCTTACCGCTCTTTGGAACAGCGCTGAGGCCAGGGCTGACAGCTGTTTTCATGCAGCCATTCTAGGATGGGCAGCAATGCCAGCCCACTTCATGTCACACATTGCCGCCACAAGTACACATGCATGCCTCATGTGATGAGGGTGGCAAAACTCTGCAACAGGTTGTCCAGAGAGGTGGTGGATGCCCCATCCTCAAAGATATTCAAGGTCAGGTTGGATGGGCCTTGGAGCAATCTGAGCTAGCTGAAGATGTCCCTGGTCATTGCAAGAGAGTTGGACTAAGAGACCTGTAAAGGTCCCTTCCAGCCAAAATCTTTCTATGCCTCTATGGGCAATTTTAATGGAGTTTAGATGGTGGCATGTTCCCCTGCCTGCAGTTCATGAGCCAAACCTGCTCTCTGCTGCAGGAATTGCAAAAGACCCATGGCAGTTCCCCATGCAGCAGGACTGCACACAGTCTACACAAATATATCAGAGAGAATAAAAGACCAAGGGGAACTTACCAGGAGCTCCTTATCTTCCCACAGTGGCACTTCTTGCTGTGTCCTGATGAGCCTCCCACGTCCCATGATGAATCCCCTGGCCTGGTTCTCAGCATGAATGTGAACTTTTCTTCTATCACAGCAAGAGTTCTGTGTCACAACATTGTTTTGGCTTATGGGGATGCAGTGGGAATGAAACAATGATGGGAATATGGGAACAGCACTCTCCAATGAGCTGCTGCAGATGAGTCAGGCACGAACACAAAGCCAAGGATTGCAAATCCAATCAGTTTTGCAGGGGCTGCAGATGCTCAGCTGTGCCACTGGGACCTTCTTGTGTGGGAGCACAAGCTCTGGCCCTCTGTGCAGCATATAAATCGTGCTTCTTCCCTCTCCTCGAGTTCTCTGTAATCACAGGTGTGCCTTCCCTAAGGGACATCAGAAATACTCTGAGAATGATCCAGACTTGTTCACAGAAACACAAGAATGAAGCAATTCAGTGCAAAGCTTCATTTTTGCCTAGTTCTGTGCTGCATGTATGATTTTCATTACAATCAGGAGAGTCATATTATGCACCAAGCCTGCCAAGTTCCTTGGTCTCAGTTCCTCTGAGCCGGCTCAGCTTCAGCTTCACCTGAACTAAAAGTACCTGGTCAACATTTCTCCCAATTTCATGCTTCTTCTAGTCATCAAAGAGAGGTGAATGGCCTCCTAGTCACGGTGTGGCTCTGCAATTGCACCTCACTCCCAGCAGAGCAGATGAGTTTTGTCAGGGGCTTTCCAATCTTCCCAAGGCTTGGCTCACAGATGCTCAACCAGCTGTGGAGCATGATCCCTCACAGCAGCTCGGGCCAACAGGAAATTTCTGAAGTTATCACCAAAATTATAAGTCTAATGCTGTAACTTTTACTTGTTAGTAGTGATGGGAGACTGTAGGATTGGGAAAAAACTCTCTAGATGGAAGACTCCGGGCAGCCGTATCATGTATTCCTCCCTGCAAACCTGTTGAAACTGAATGTGTCCTGCTACAGCTGATCCTGGTGGGTCTGTTTTGACCCCTCCACCTCTCCCATGGCTGGGACCTTATGCCCTTTTTGATTCCTGGCTAAATATGTCCCCTGACAAGTTTACCCAGGAATTTTAATTGCTCTGTTCTTACCCTTAGATGTATTTCTAAGAGAGCCACCCTCATCCTGCTAGGCTGAAATACACAGTTTCTTTCAGGTGAGGAAGATCACTGGATCAGTGAAAGGAGTGCAGGTGTCTTGCCACAGTCCCACATAGCAGGATGATGGTGGCTGCAGTGCCACAGGGAAAACTTCTGTTCCCCAAACATCCATGTGGACTGCCTGTGCACTTCTGCAAGTGTGAATTCACCCTTCTTCAGCCTGGATGACCAGAATGATGCCCATCAATCCATCTCAGGTTTCTCCAGAACTGGTATAGTGGTTTTAACACTCCCATTTTCTCTCCTGGAAATGTTTTCTTCCACACTTTCTGGAAATATATCTGAGTTTTTCATGACTGTGTCACCTTGCTGTTTTATGGACATCTGGTAAGCTTGTGTTATCAGTTCTTCTACCATCAAGTTGTTTTGAGCCTCCTCAAAGAGTTATGGATTTCTGTTTACTTTCCAGATTTTTTTTCCACTCATTTTTACTATCACAGAAGTCAAAATCAGTCGATCCTTTCTGTGCAGTCTCCCAGTCCTCTTCTCTATTGATGATGTCTGCCAGCTTACAGCATCCACGAAATCTTTTTGTGCCGGCGCAAACTGCTGCTGGTTTCTCTCTGGGACTTGGGGTCTCCTGCCAGCAGACCCTGTTGTCATTTCTTGACCCAGCTTTTGTATGCAATCATTTCCAGTTTAATGAAAGATTTCTCAAAGTTTACTGAATTCTGGATAGATCACAACTGCCAACATTCCCTTGCCTATAAATGCAATTAACTCAGTAAATAAAGATCAATGATGAAGCTGTTACTTCTCTCTTCAGTACAGTCCTGGTACCTTTCATTCATTCATAACCATGCCTTCAATTCTTATCTCCCCATTATCTTTTAAAACCTTGGGTACTGCTGAAGTCAGCCTAATAGCCCATCGCTATTGGTGATCATTGCAGATCACTTTCTTTCCCCTACCTTAGGCCAGGGTATCGTAATTGCCTCCTCCTAATGACACAATACAGTTTTCAGATGGATGCATATATTAGAAAACCTTGCACTACTGGCCATGCCAGTCAGCATCTTTCAGCTCTCCAGGGGGAAGGTGATCTGGGTCACACAAGCTCAGCTCCTTAAGCTCTTCCAGTTTGTGTGCCTCAGGTAGGGTAATTTTGCAAAACATTCTAAGATATACAAATAGTTGAGTAAAATTTCCCCTGCTCTCATTCTCCCTCCTGCCACGCATCCACAAATATTGAATTGCTCCCGTTTCGCTTTCCAGTTTCAGCTTCTTTTGAGGGGAAGCAGCATCACCAGAGCCTGCTGGTAGTGAACAGCATTGGGTATGTCCTGCGCTTCCTGAAGAAGCTCTGTCGCAGCCTCCTGTGCGACAATCTCTTCAGCAACCAGCCTTTCCAGCAGCACAGCGCCGTGACGGAGAGCCCGGAGGTGTACGAGAACAGACGGATGGAGGCAGGTAGGCTCCTTGATCACCTTGGGCTCGAGATTTAATAGAGCTGAAGAAATGTCTGTCTTTTATTTGGTGCTGTGCTGTGTATGATAGGAAACTACAGGCCTCTGTGGGACTTGTCCAGAGGGAGGCAGTGAGCTTACTTGCCGTATTATTCCAGTGGCTATAGAGGAGGTGTTTGGGTGAGAACCATTGTGCTGAGGTGCCCCTGCAGAGAAATTTTGGGCCAGCATGTTGTGGTAGCATAAACCTAAGGTACATATTATTAGCTGTAGCACAGTCAGCCTGGATCCTGATCTGCCACCTCCATCTGTGAGTATGAACCTAAATGAGTTGTGACTGCTAAGTGGTTTGCTTCACTACTTGCATGAATGTTTCTTCTAGCTTAAAACCTTTTGGGACCAGCAAGGTCCCTGTCTTAGTGCTTGACCATGTGGGGCAAAGCCTGGAGGGGCTGTGGCATGGGGCAGATGCATCCAAGGATGGTGGTGGTCCTGAGGGACACCTTCCCTGAGCAGCACTGGGCTCCCAGACAGATGGCACCCCTAAGCTTCCTTCTTGCTCACATTCTGGGACAGGGTGCTGGCCCCACATAGCCCCCATGGAGCTGGGACATGCCTGCAGCCCCATCTGCAATCCGTGGCTGGAAAGCTGCCCTGGGGCCTTACTATGGCATTGCAAAAGCTAGTTTAGAAAAAAAAAAAAGATGTAAATTATGGGCATGAGCCTTCATTTCACCTGCAGGCTTCCTCCTGACTTAAATTATTTTTCTTTTCCTTTTATTAACGATGCTGTGGGTGTTTGGGGAGCACACTGTCTCTCATGCATTCAGTTTAACAGCAGACACATGCTGGCAGATGACAGAAAGGTGTTTTAGTGTCCACAATTATGATTTTTGAATCACTTGTTCACCAAGAATACCTTAAGTGTGCGCTTTGCACACCAAAGCTGGGAGAGGGCTGTGCACACAGTGCAGAAATCATCTTTTTGTACAAAGAAATCCAGCTGCCACTCTTACACACAGGGGAGGAAAGGCAGGAGCCCAGGCTGGAAAGCAGTATTTTTCTTTCCTCTCCACTAGGACATTTGCAGCAAGCTGAATGTTTCTGAGAGGTCAAGGGATTTCTGTAGCACTGAGCGAGTGCAGCCCAGGAGGCCTGGCATTTGCGTTCGCATTTGCATTTTAATTTGCATGTACATTTGCATTTACTTTTGCACGGCAGGGCTGTGTGAGAGAAGGCAACTCCACAATCGGAATTTTTACAGTTGCTGTTACGCTCTGAGTGCCTCCCGCCCCACAAAATTCCAATGCAGATGTCCCTGACACCATCCTCACTGGACCTCCCCAGACACTGAGGATGGGCAAAACATTATTTTTCCCTCAGACTAGACAGGAGATGTGGGTGTAGGCAAGGCTTCTCCTTCCTGGGTCTCCCACTGTGGGGTGGGTTTGGGTGTGGGTGTATGTGCAATTAATAGCCCCCAGAAGCAGCATGAGGTGGGCAGCCTGGGCTAGTCAGGTAGGTTTAGATTAGATATGAGGAAGAAATTCTTTACTGTGAGAGTGGTGAGGGACCGAAACAGGTTGCCCAAAGAAGCGGTGGATGCTCCATCCCTGGAAGTGTCCAAGGCCAGGTTGGATTGAGGCCCTGAGTCTGTGTTTAATGCTGCATTGCTTAAATCTCCTTCCATCTCCCCAGGAGCCAGCATTTCTCTGCAGCAAGGTCAGCACGGGGCAGAGACAGGGTTTCCCACAGTGCAGTGATAAGGAGGACCGTAGGAGCTCTGCTGCAGACGGGTCTGTGAGGGCGCACAGTGAGAACCACTCACTCATGGAAGGAGCGGGGCCATAATAAAGCACCACAGGAAGCCATGCAAAGCAGCCACATTTTTCATGGTTTCTCTTCTCCATCTTGTAATAGAGATGCCCTTTCTTTTAAAATCATGTGCTTTTCAGCCCCTTTGCACCAATGAATCTAATCCATGTATTGACTTTGGTGCAGTTACTCTTGATTTACACCGTCAGAAGTGAGAGGAGAAGCCGGCATCGTGTCCAGTCATATTAATCCACTTACACCATGCAGGAGTCACCTTTTAACCTTGCCCCAAAGCACATGCCCCTAAGCCATAATTCACCTGTGCTCACAGCAAGCTGCCAGATGCTAATGGCTGTGTACAGGCCAGGTGGGATTTGTTGACATATGCATATATCACTTACAACTATGTTTTACATGCCTAGGAAGTGCACACTCATCAGGCTGTGCCCAGAGCTGGCCTCTGCAGTGAGCCTCGCTGGCTGTGCATCACCCTCCCTGCACCTGAGCCCCACACTCTGCCTGCCTTGCCAATGCCCCTCACATGTCTCATGTCTCACATGGGACATTCCCCTGGGCTCTTTCTCAGCTGTGAAGGGACTTTCTGGCTCACGAGAGTGATTTGTGGGGAGCAGTTGTGGGGTGACTCCCAGGCCTTCATCTGGGAAATGCCCAGCTTCAGGTCTACATTACAGCAAATTCTGAGATGTTACATGTCCCCACAGCACCTGGGTTCAAAGCACCTCTGAACCTGCGCCCCAGAATTTCCCATGGGAGCGGTAGAGCAGTTTGAGTTAAAATGATGGCAAGATCTGGGCAGAAAACTCCATGAATTGTGGCAGGGTGTACGTGATGGGAAGCCAGCAGAGATCCTGTAAAGTGCCTCCACTCTGCGTTCAGATTTCATCATTTGCCTCAGCTAATGGAGGCTTGGATGGGAGCATGCAAAAGGGACATTTCTAGGACACCTACATACTGTTGACATGCTTCTATGAGATACTAGAGTATTTTTCAGAGGAGAGCATGTTTGCTAAAAAATTTCTGGCTAACTTGGTGGTGGGCACAGAAATGGAAGAAGTTTCTCTTATGTGGGAAGCATGAACTTTGATAAATTTTCAGTCAATCCTTTCCTTGCTCTTCCTGTCCCAAACCTTGGGGTTTGGCTGTTTTGTGCTGTTAGACAGTTGATGTCTCCACATAGAGCATGGCTGCATGTGGCTGCAGCAAAACTTCCTTTATGCAAGAACTTCTGTGGCCACCCTGTATCGTTCTTATCGTGGAGGAAGATGAGAAGGTCTGTGAATAAGGTCCCCAGCCTTGCTGCTCTCCCCATGGCCAAGTCAAATTTGGATACACAGATACCTTGTGGAGTTCCCTACCACTGTCCACAGGAGAAGAGCCTCTCTTCTCGTGGTACTGGCTGGAAGTAGGAATCTATATGGAGCAGAAGCACAGCAGGACGCTAGTGCCTCTGTCTTTAGGAAGGTGGGCTCTTCCTATCCACAAGCCCTTGAAAAGCTGGTGTGACAAGCACAATAGCAATGCACAATAGGAGCGTGACTAAGTAGGCAAGACACTGGCCTGGGAACTGGATTTTTGTAGGAGACTTTCCCATTGACAATGTGGGCAAGCCACTCTTCCCTGCTGTACCTTTATTTGAGTATTTGTCGAACGAGGGCAATAATTCTTGCCAACATGTGCAAAGTCCTTCTAGAACAGCTAGGAAAAAAAGAATAATATGCTAGAAAACCACATATTATTACAATCAATATTTTCTGTTGCAAGCACCAAATAAACAGCAGCTCCGAAGTTTCAAGCCCTGAGAGGGTAAGAAAAATGTTGTCTTTCCCCTTTCTAGTACCAGGGCTTGTTTTATCTTGTCTTGTTGCATGCTATGAGGAACAGTGCTCCTGGCTTCTCAGCACACTTGGAATAAATGGCTTTTATGGCTATCAATAGCTTCAGTGCTCCTCAGCATTTAATTACCTGCAAAGGCCATTTATTGCCTCATATATTCCTCTACCATGATCATTATCCTTTAAACAATAAATAAAACATTAAGGTCACTCTTAAAGAGGGAGCAGAGCCATCCAGCCACAACAAAGTATAATATAAAAAGTTTATATGGTCTTAGGGGCTTTCAGATTGATGGCAGAGCCTGCAGTACAGTTGAGAAAGGCTGGGATGGCTTCCTTCCTTCCTTCCTTCCTTCCTTCCTTCCTTCCTTCCTTCCTTCCTTCCTTCCGTGCATCCATCAGCAGGCTGGGTGCCTTCTCCCTCCCCACCTGACACAACTGGCCACAGGGCAAGGCATCCCACCCAGGACCCATGTGCTGTGGTCCTGCTTGCAGCTGGAGCACCATCCTGAGGAGTGGCTTCCTGAAACGAGGTGTCCAGGGTGGTAACTCTGTGGAAGAGCCGAAGGAGAGGCAACTGCAGCTGGAGCTGCATGTTGTAGCCCAGAAACCTGGGGAGGGACAGGAACAGTTTAGTATGGTCCAAGGGATAGGAAGTAAAGGGGTTTGAAAGAAAAGAGAGAGTCAGTCAGTGCTCCTGTGGAGGGGTTTCATGAGGGTGGTAGCAGAGGCTTTAGCATTCAGACCCTTTAAAACTAGATCAGAAGAAACTAATGAAATGTACACTGAGGAGCAAATCCTGGCAGGAAGAAAAATAAGAGATGAATGGAGGAGAAAAAATTCAGCTGTGATGTATTTTGCCTGGACTCTATAGAATAGACAGAATTGGCTAAATTGAACTTTGTGACCTTTAAGCTGTGAGATTACTGTTTGCTAACTCACAAATGAATTAAGACTCCCTTTCTGTTCCTTTAAGTTTATGAAATTGTATGTCCTTGTGGGTGCTAAGCAATGAAGCTGTAGGCAATGAAGCTGTAAGCAGACATCCCTCCAGCAGCCAGCCCAAGGGAACTCCTCCTTCCCACATTCTGCTGGGCTGTTTTACCTTCGCTGACTTGAGGGGGTGCAAGAAAGTTCATCCCTTTTGAAAAGTTACCCCTGGGCAGGTAGGCACCCTGCTCTCAGCAGTGAATAAGGAAAAGCCCAAAGGCCCTTTCATCCTTCATCCCAAGATGTGCTCAGTGCCATGGAACAGACACCGACAGTGTGGGATATTGCCTGGGCTGCAGCCATGGAGGTTAGAAAAGAGAGCCAAGCTATGAAATAAAATTTAAGGATGTTTTATTTCTCCATATCAAAGTGTATGAATAAGGAAAGTGGATGAAATGATGGGCATGAAGCATGATGGATGAGATCATATCCACTACAGAAAAGAATACCCCTGGGTATAAGCATTTAATTCAAGCTTTACAAGCAGAGTCATGTGGAGGAAGCATGGACACTTTCAGAGCCCTAGTCAGGTAAATCATGTGATTGTTACTCTGTTTTAGCTCCAGGTTTAGCTTTAACTTTGTTTTAGCTGGTTAAGACTTTTCCCTAGGGCTATATGATTACTTTAAGAGATATCTGAAGTTAGTAGTCCAGGCTTTTATTTTAAATAGCTTAATTTAAAGTTGAAACAGGAATTACCATTCCTAAACTTTTAAAATATTGATCCAAATACCTGTGATCCAATATACCAGTATTTCAAGCAGTCAGATGAGCAGGCCACAAGCCAGAATTGGTGATGAGAAACCTATGCAAGTGCTGCAAGCATAAGCCAACACTACACCTGGTTTTTTTTGTGTTTTTTCCCACACAAAGACGCGTGTGGGAAAAAAAGGTGAACATCAGGATCCAGTGCTTACTAAGTAAAAGATAAAACAAGAAAGGTTTTGGAAGAGAGAGGAGCTTTTGTTTGTGAATCTGGATGAGCGGGCCCTTGCTTCTGGGACTGCCTGGTACGTGGTGCCCATGGCAGGGCCTGGGCTTGCACCTCCATGGCAGGAAGGAGAGACAGCTGAGAGTGGGGAAAGGGGGTCTGGTATTTAGGCTGTTTCAATTTTACAGGTTTCAAACAAGAGTCAGAATTTTTTTCACGGGACATTGCTGATTTTTGCCTGTATGTTCTTCAGTTTTTCAGCTCAGTTTTTCACCTTCCTCATGTTGCTCTCTTTTTTAACCTTTCATTATCATCTCTCCCTTATCTGTCTTTATCTGCCTTCTGTTTCTCTCTGTCCTTTCCCAGTTCACCACAAAACAAATGGAAACCCACACACAGTGGCATTTCCATTTCCATGGAAATAAAACATTCACTGTTTTTCTTGAAAAGTCTTGGCCACTATTTAATCAGCAGTGCTCCCCAGTTCCTTAGGATTTATTTGTTTGCAGTAATTATACAGAGTACATCAAAATGCCTCTCGGAAAGTAGTAACACACAACATCTGCCTGAAGAACATTAATCTGCTGGCAAAATGAGTGCAAATCGGGGGATTAAAGCAATTAAGAGAGTACCAGAAGCAAATTGTAGGTGGTGACGTGCAGTTTGGTGTTTGTGCTGGGACGGTGCTGGCCATGGGCAGCAGTGAGCAAGGTAAGGGTGCAAGGCAAGGAGTTGCGCCACTAGCAGCTGGGCAGGAGAAGTACATCCTCTGACTGAAAATAAGGTGCAAAGGGTGGCTTGGGAAATCAGGTGCTTCATGGTGGGTTTCTTCATGGAAGAGATAAGGTTACAGAAGTGGCTTCAACAAAAAGGTGGCAGTGGCTTGATGGTCTTCATCAGAGAAGCTGGATTTAAGGAAAACACAGTGAGGCGGGGGATGAGCCCTCGGATGGAGTCCCAGGGTAAGCCGAGCTCCGCAGCAGCATGGCACAGTGCAGCACAGTGATATGGAGGGAAACTGGCTCTGTAGGATCATGGAAAGAGGAGGGGATAAAAAGGCTTGACAAAGGGGAATTGGTGAGTTCCTAGCCGCTGGGATTGAGGTCAACCAGGGATGTCAGGAGCAGCAGCAGAGAAGACAGGAAAAGAAAGGTTTTGTGAAGGGGAACTAAGACTTCAGGGCCCATACATGTTGTACTTACATGGCAGAAGATGTATCAGAAAGTTCAGCAGAGCAGCAGCACTGGGCAGGGAGAAGTGACACAAAGACTTTATAAAAGATATTACTCCTGCATACAAACACATGCACAGGCTCATGCTTTATATGTACTAGTCTACCTAATTTCTGGCTGAGATTATTATATTTATTAATGAGCAAACACAGCTTATTTTGCAGTTACTGCATTTTGTTGTAGATATCTCACTTCTTGTATCTCAAGTGATTTGTTTTTCCAACAATAAAAAAAATTACTGTTAAATATTTTAAGCCAGTGCTAAGCAATGTGATTCAGGGGTGTTCATCATGGTGGTAGCAAAACAGAAACGCACTAAGTACTTCATCTGCAGAGAATCCCAGTATATAATGCCTTGAAATTTTCAAATAACACAGTCATTTTCATCTAGTCTGTTCTATATACAGCTTTTTGTGACTTCTATCAATACTGATTTATAGAGATACAGAGTGCATTATAAACTACCTTGACAGAAAAACCCCTCTAGCTACTGCTAGAAGCTGGAAACTGAAAAGATCGATCGCAGCCTCTCCCATCTCCCTCTGCCATTGCAGATCCATTGCTGTGCTAAGACACAAAACTATACAACCCTGATAAATCTTCTTTTCATGATGTACACTTTGGTATAACATAAAGGCAAGGGAGAAGTGAAGAGAAAGGAGGAGCATGTCTGAAATCATGTGGAAGAGACCAAAGGAGGACTTTTTCTACAGCCTGGATCTCTGTGTCATTGAAATCCCTTTGCCTTCACTCATGGGTGTGCCTAAACAATTTGCTTGTGCTGTAACATAGGACTAAAACCTCTCCATTGTAACAAAATACATTTACTCAATCCTCCCCAAGCAGTTTAAAAATGGAAAAAATTCCTCAATGGGTTAGTTATTCACACGAGCACCTTTTATTATTAAATCTAATATATTTGTCAGCAGCTAGCTTTTGAATTTACTCTACCTTTTTATTCAGTTTGGACAATAAAACCATGTTGATCTGTTCCCAGCTGGTTTCATTCCCTGGTTCTACTGCATTAAACACAATGTGGCTGTTGTCTGGGCTGCAAACACTCAAGGGAAATTGTTTAAAAAATGAAAAAAAAAAATTGCTTATGCTGAGGACCTAATCAGGACAACACTGGATTTTAGAAAATTCTCCAAAAAAATTTAGATTCTTGATGTTAACTGGGTGGCAGCTTCTCCTTGGGACTCAGCATTTCAGTTACTGCAAAATATTTTTTAGCAGCTAGGACAGAGCTGCATGATACATGGCGCAGTAAAGCCTCAGACTAAACCCTGGAGAATTCATTGCAGGTTTTATCTCCACAGTGTGACCATAGTTTCAGTGTTCATAATATCTGCATTCACAAGTGAATGAGGCATATTTACATTTTCCTGTTCTGACTGACTACTAAGCCCCCCCTTTTTTCCCCTGTGGAGGCAACTGTGTGTCCCTATAACCCATGCAAAAGTTCTCCCGTAAACTGAAAACCACAGGCGTGACAGCCCTGACCCGCTGCTGGCGGATGCCCTGGGCTACCTGCTCACTCGCTGCCTCTGCAGCAGCCTCAGGGATGCTGTGACTCCTTGGGGAGGTGTCTCCATGCCACTCCGCCTTGGCAAGCAGCGAGCAGCTCGGCTCTGCTGCCACAAACCAGATGTCGCTCCCTGCAATGTTTTCCTTGTCCAGGCAAACTGTGGCAGCCATGGGTTGGTGTGGAAAAGGTCTGGTCCTTGCCCAGCTGTGCAGGGTGCAGATGCATGCACCAGAGAGTGGTGCTGACACGGTACAGAAACATCTGCTAAGGGGTGACATCATATTTTCATTGTGCTGCATGTCTGGATGGGCAATGGAGTTAAAGGAATGGGCTGGTGCTGTAATCCCAGTGTAAATCACAGCAGGCAGAGCTGGAGAGTCTTAATCTATCACAGGAGACTCTTATCTTTAGATAGACGCATGCAGGCTCAAACTACAGGGAAGATAAGGGCTGTGGTACATTCCTGACTGGACAGAAATGTGTGAGGCTCTTTGGAAGGCACAGAAAAATGTCTTTTAAAATCTTTTAAGAGTTGATGTTTAAAACAGAAGATAGCAGTTTAGAGCCAAGGCATATCTTTCCCAGTCTTAAATACTGTTTATATCTTTCTGCTCTCTCCCTCTCTGGCTTACACTAAGATTGAACTGATGGTTAAACTCATCTGAAGGATTTCCTTCTGCATTTCAGCATTTGCTCTTTGTGTTTCCCCACTTCTATTTTTCCTTTCATGAAGGCTGAGATGCAGGGTNCTTGTGCAGGGGGCTGGAGCCAGGCTCAGGAACTATAAAATACAGGCAAAGATAAAACCATACAAAGAAGGAGCCTCTCGATAGGATTTTGACACTGTGGCTGGCTCATCTCAAAATGACTGGGAGATGAAAAAAGGCTGTCCCTGGCTGGAAGAAAGGAGAGGTCTGAGGAAGCTATGATATCATGCTGCTTAAAATATGGAGTTCACATCTGGTCAACCCATTATAGACAATATATGGTAGCACTTTAAAAGGTACAGGGAAGGGTCAGAGGGCAAAGCCCATCACTAAATGATATGAGGAATAGGAGACGACACAAAAAAGGAATTGTGGGGGCAGAGAAAAGAAAGACAGAAATAAATCTGTATTGACTGTGAGGAAAAGAAGTTAATGGGGAATTTAATTAAAGCAAATACAAATGATTGAGCATTGCAGGTGGTAAAGTAAAAGGTTATGAAATGACATTAAAGTATTGTCCTAGAAGGAAGGGCAGTTGTCCTGGGAAGTTACTGGTGTGTAAAAGAGGACCTCCCTGGCTTGGGGATCAGTGTCCAGCATGCTCAGAGCAGGGGTGTGGGTTTCCAGCAGTGCCCCATGAAGCCTTCACCCAGATGCAGCCACTTCATGGCTGTGCAGGATATGGCCTATTAACTGGGGAAAGGGACTGCTCCCAGTTCACTGCCCTGACCTTGGGCTCTGCTGTCCAAGCAGCAATCCGGAGATGGGCCCAGGAAAAGGCATGGGAATATTAGGAAGGGGAAAGGTGGATCAATGAAAGTGTGAGACAAGTTGAAGGGGACCAGCCTGGGGAGAAAATGGCTATGAAAATCGTATGTGTGGGAGGAGGAAAAATAGAAGGGAGAGAGAGGGAAATAACTGGCAAAATGGGAAAAGGGTGATGTTGTAGGTGTAGGAAAGCAGTGTTAGAACAAAGTTGAGATAGTGGTAATATGACAGAAGAAGAAGTAGGAAGAGGTGATGGGGCAGAACAGAGGGAGGAGCAGGTGGGAGGTGTAAGGGAATGGAGCCTGAGAGAGGTAAAGGGAGAAAGATATAACATGAGCAGTGATGTGGGAGCAGCAGCAGGTGAGGAAAGCAGTGCAAGACACGTTTGGCCTGGGAGGAGAGAAGGCAGAACAGAGTGTCTCTGCAGTGTAGAAGGAGCTTTTTCTTATAGGAGAGATTCTAGCAAACTAAGTTTGGGCTTTTTTTAAGATGTAGAAGAAAAAAGTAAGAGATTAGATCTCCTCAGGAGAAGGTCAGCTAGGGATCATCTTTCCAGTGTATATACTCTTCTTCATTTCCTGCTTGACTTGAAATTGATTTTCATTTGCTTTCCTGATGCACAATGAGAGTCAATTCTTTTGTCTTTCTGGAGTGTCTCTATTCTCAGATGCTACCAAAGGCCCAGTGTTTGTGTTCTGCATTCACACGGGCAGCATGCATCCGTGTGGCACTCCGCAGTGGCAAATGGATACTGCTGGGGCAAAGAACTCAATGTGTTACAGAAGTGAGAGACAAAACAAGTATTTTCATTCATCCTAATGGAGAACTGAAGTCCAGAGATAACAGGTAACCTGACCAAGGTCACTCCAGACGTTTGCAGCAGAGCTGGGATGTTAGCTGCAGATTCTCAGGCTCTTTTAACTCTCAGCTGACCCATCTTCAGGAATTTGGCTAGGAATCTTACAGACTGCTACTTTTGAGAAGCTCAGCTAAAGAAATGCACATTTTAAAACTGGGAAGGCAACTGTGGCTTTTTTCTCTCCTTCTTTGTTGCATTTTAAGGTGTGCTGGATGTAACAGCCTTGGGCTTTTCAATCTGGCTCCCTGCGGACCATTCATGGAAAGGAAAACTATGCCAAAATGTCTTAAGCATCTCAGGGTGGTGAGCAGTTGTAACAGAGACTACCGTGCTCAGAGCAAGAGCTCGAAGCAGCTTTCTCATAAATCCTGTTTTAAAGCATTTTGTACTAGTTTCCCACTAATATGTGGAGCTGACTACCTACAAAATAAAATATGAAAGTGCGACAGAGTACAGAAGGGCTAAGCTACAGATTTATGAACTGTTGCATTTTCAACCCCAATAGAGACATATTTTCTTCTATTGTCTTAGAAAAGAGGGTTTTTTTCCTAATTGGCCAAAGTGGGATTAGAAGCTGTGGTGGCCACACACTCTACAAAGCCTTCTGGGAGCTTACAAAATGCAGGTATTTTCACGCACATCATCAGTGGAACCTCAGCTCATGCAGGTTCTCTGTGGTACACACTAACAAAGAGCTGGAAAAATAGGAACACAAAGAGCTTCCACAGGATTTTTTAGTTTTTGGGCAGTGGGATGCTTGAGATGATCCCTCCTCCCCCCCAGTCCAATGAAGATGTTAATATGACTTTTCAAATTCCTGGAGCACCTTCCATTGGGAAATGCTTAACACAGTAATGAGCGGAGGCTCCCGCTTGTTCCGTGGCAATAGGCATCATTACTCCCATTTTGGAGCCCAAAGCAGAGATGTGGAATAAATTGATCTAGATCAAGAAAAGAGTCTTAGGCAAGGTTAGGAACAGAACTGACAGAGATTGGCTCCTTGTTGTAGTCTTGTACACAATTCATGGGTGTCCTTCCACAGGGAGATTATATCTGCACATGTCTTATTTCACACAGACTGTTGAGACAGTCTGACATCCATCAAAAAATCCCTGGTGTCTGCTCAAAAATTTTGGAGTAATTTACATCCATAGCAATAAAAGCTGTATGCTGTTTATTTCGCAGGGCTCTTTTAATGTGCTGTTTGTTGTTTTGATAGTCTATGTCTTCTTCATATTGTAATCATATTAAAAGAGCATTCTTTTCCTAGAATAAAGAGGTAATGATTCACAAGAGGCATAATTATTCCATGCAGTACAGGCAGGATGCTGCAGAAAGAGCCATCTTCTTTATGCATAAGAGGCTTTTATTGCAAGTGTTCTACACAGTAATTAAATTCCTTTGAATGAGGAGGCTTGATTGGATTTTCTTTGGTTTATTGGAAGGAGTTTGAAAAGCAAGGTATTTAGCTCAATCGCTATATAATTTTGGCATCTGTCGGAGGTTAGGGAGAAAGGTTCAGAGTGTCTGATTCCCATTTCTCTTATGTGTTACGTTGTCTGAACTCCCTTGAATTCAATTGAATTACACCCTATCTGTATTTGTATGAGAATCAAGCTCAGAAATCCCTGGCAGGAAGCAGCAGGATACCTGAATGCATGCTGTAAGAATCCAAATCATCTGAGGGAAAAAAGCCTTGCTAAAGGAAAGTTACTTGCATTGCAAAGGCAAGTGCCCAAAAGCAAGGAAACTTCATGTTTGCAGCTTTCCTTCAAATGTGATGTTTGCCTTATGGCGAGTCCAGCCTTGGCCCAGAATGGGACAAAATTTTAAAAGACAGAAGCAATAAAATAAAACAATGTGACAAAAATCTGTCCTGTGGCCTGCCACACAAGCCAAGATGCTGGCATGACACGACTCTTGAGTATTTGAGTTGTCGAACTAAATCATGCTCGTTTAACATCAACTACCGTACACAGCCGCCAAGTCATGGCTTGGTTTTTTTTTAAGGAAAAGAGTGAAAATGTAAATTAAAAGGAAAATTCTGTTGTATACAGCCTCAACATCTATTAGCAATGGAGTTCGTGTCTTAAGGCATAAATTACAGCATAAATTCTTCTTGTTACTCAGTAAGGCTGCATAATACATCAGGAGGAGAGCGTTGCTCAAGCCAGGAAGTTGATGTGCGGCACCATGGGGGACATTTCACCCTGCTCAGATGTCTCTGGAGGGAGAGTACACATGATGAGGAAAGCAGCCTTTTCAACAGCTCAGAGAAACGTCATGGGGCAATGGCAGGCACTTTCCTAAATTAGGGGCTCCTTGCCTCCAAGTGTTAACACCCAGTGGGAGTGGGAATCTCTAAAGTGCAGGTTGCCAGCCGGGATCTGTGAAGGCTGGGATCTCGCAGAGTTTTCCAAGGGCTCTGCTTGTATCCCAGTAGTGATACTGGGGCTGGGTGACAGGTGGGCTGGTTTTGCAGGGATAATGGCGGTGGGAAAGAGGAGAAGGAAGACCTGTGGCCATCTTTTGTGAAGGCAAAAAAAGGCAAATAGGAAAGACTTGGATATGAGGAGACTGGAGGAGGACGGTGATACAGGCATGGAAGTGTCAGTCCAGACAGTGACAGACCTGAGCCTAAGTCTGAGGGGAAATGGCAGAAAAAATCTGCATACTGCAAAACCTGGGGCTAGACCTGCCTCGTGCCTGTGTGTCAGACCCTCAAGCAAAGGCGAGTATAAGTCTCTAAAATAGGTCTTAAAGTGCAAAATTTGGTTTATTGGGAGGAATCTGAAAAGCAAAGTATTTAGCCCCTGCATAGTGTGAAAAGTGCAATGCAGAGGAGAGGAACCATAGCATGGTTTGCAGCTGTCTGTGACACTGGCACGTTTGCCTGAACCTGAGTCAGGTCCAAGTGACTCACACGTAACACATGACTGTCCCTGATAAACCTTGGGGGTGCTCATCAGTCATCAAGCCTCTATCCTTGCAGGATACCGGGCCTGATGGATGTCTGCAGCTGAGGATGCTTCTGATTAATTTTGGTAATTGCAGCCAGAATGCTTTGGTTTATTACCTTCACTCCTTCCTACTGGCTGCCAGGCATTATGAACCCAAAAAACTGCCCGTCCCGTTGTCCTCCTCTGCCTCCTTCCTTTCAATCCTCTAGTCTCAGTGTATTTGAGGACCACCATGAGGGAAATTGGACCTGCCAGCCACTGGCCCAGGACTTTACAGAGAATAATGTTGTAAGCTGACACAGATGACACATATCAAGCCACAGTTTCCCTCTAGCGACTCTACTGACTTTGAATGGTTGTGTTTCCCTTCACTGTTTATTAATGCTCAGCAAGGATCTCTCCTGGCTGGGGCCAGCTGTCTGTACATGAAGCTGAAAATCGAGTTACACTTTTTGATTAAAAAAATGGGAATTTTGGCCCCCCCAAAAAAAAAAAATTCAAGGGTTGATTAAAATAGTTTCTGTTTTACTGATGTTTATTTTGTGTCTGGGCTTCCTGAGCAGAGACAGTTATACCTGAGGACTACCTGGCTGATCCTGCGAACAGGAAGCAGTACAGTGTGGATCCTGCTGATGCTGCCTTGGGTTCCATGGGCTCCGTGTACACCATGCGTCAGAGTCCTGCAGATGGACATCCTGCCGGAGGCTCCTCTTCCTCCTGTAGCCATCGTCCTGCCCAGACGTCTTCAGGGGGGTCTTCATCTACTGGCCTGCGGCATCAGACCTCCAGCCCAACAAGGAATGGGGCCTATCTTGAAGGAAACAGAAGTGGTAATGCAACATCTTCCATTTAGCAATTTGTGCTGCCATGCCGGTGCTGTGCTGGAGTCTTAACTCATTCCCAAATTCCCAAGAAAATTAGTAAGGTGGTCTGGAATCCATCCAGACCACTCATGCTTCCATTTAGAAGGGGAAACAATAACCTGTGTAAACACAAAATCAGTCTGTTCACCGTTAAGTAAAAAGGGTGAAAGTTTTCTAATGCTGTTATGTAAACATATGTATTAGGTATAATAGTGTGGCAATCACAACTGTTATCATCAGCTTAGACATATAGATATTAATATTAAAGGCATTTCTCCCAAAAATTGATACTGCCTACAGGCAGCTACCTGTTATTTGTGTGACACCAGCTGTGTACAAGACATGATGCAGAGCAAACCCAAATATTAGTGCCTACCTCAGAGCATTTCCGCAAAAGGTTTTGCTTCCTTGCTGTGTGGCCCATCCTGCCCCTTTAATCACAAACCAAGCCACATTTTTCTTGAAAAAGACTCTCCAACAAAACATATGTTTTTTGAAATAATTCAAATCACTGCTCAAGGCTCTTTTATTCTTCAGGAAGCAAAGTCACGAGAAGTTTATCTGCAAATTCAAGAAATGCCATGGGAACCACTGCATTCAATGATTCTTCTTCGCTTTCTTTGTATTTTTGTCCAGTTACCATGCTAGAATTTACATTTGCTGGGACAACTGCACTACACTTGCCATGATTACACTACTACTATTGGCCATGATTTTTTCCTCTAGAAATTACCAAAGTTCATCAAATGGGTTAGCTACTTCACTGAACTTCAGTTAACTTTGTTTGCATTTTCCAAACTCTCAGTCAACAGGTTTCTATCAGTAGTTGTGCCAGAGGTGTCTTCACCCCTTACTAATTATTCACACTTCATGTATGCATTTTTCATTCTGACAATAGGTCTAACAGAGGAGCTGAATGTCTCAGCCATTTTAAAGTCATTAATTTTTTTCCCTTCCTCATTTATTAATGGAATCTACTGCCATGCTAGTATTATTTTTTTCAAATCGTGATATATTTTCAGATTACTGGTTCCCCTAGCCCCTTTGTGTACCATTAGCTTATTATAGTGTCTTTTTGCCCTTGCATTTCCCTTGGAAACATCAAGTGATTCTGCATATTCTTGCTTGGAAGCCATTCCAGAGCCTCTTTCCAGTATCCTTTGCTTAATCTTTGCTTAATTCCTTCACATCCCTCATGTCCCCAAAACCTGTATAATTACTTACTCCAGAACTTTCACTATGTAATATTTTAGAACAGTATTCTTCCAAAATATGTATTACAATTATTTATCCGTGTATTTGTTTATCTAAGTTTGCCTTCTTTAATATTCAATACTCACCCAAAACCATCACTGACTTTGCTATTATTTTCACACATTTGCTTCCCTTGTTTAGCCCTGTGTTACTCTATTGCAGAGACAGTTTGGTTCTCATAATTATCTCATTCTTCATTTACAGAGTCAACTTTACTCAAAGCAAAGTGGATAGGACAGAAATACACTGCAAACAACTTGTAAAAGGTTGTCACTAGGAACTGGTGGCCTCAGTTCCAAAGAAAAGGAAATGAAAAGCCATTTTCTCTCAGATCTTGTTCAGTGCCTCAGGCTGGCATAATCAGGTGCTGGGAGGACAAGAGGCTCACTGTGCAGAGGATTCATTTACCCCTCTCCCACCACTTCCTTAGAGCCTCCTAGCAGAACTGGGACCCTTCCGTCAAGCTTTATAGTTGGCAGCTGCAAGGAGCCAAGATTTAACAAGGTTGTTACTTACTTGCCTTAAAAATCTTTATCATTCTGCTTGGGATCAGTCATTATCTCTCTGTAGCACGTATGAAGAGCCAGGGCAGTTCAGAGCAAAGGTCTGTCTAGCCACACATCTTGTCTCCAGCATGAAACAGCAGCATGCCCTAAGGAAAGGGATAAATGCAGAGCTGGTGGTGCATCCCCACTACCCTCTCTGCCTTCAGAAATTTGTGGCTCACAGACTTCCTCAGCCAGAGGTGGTAGATTCAGACTTAGTAACCCTTCACAGATTTTTCTTCTCTGAATCACTTGGTACCTTACTGAATACTTTGTGGATTTTCAGAATACACAAAACTTGTGTGCATAAGAATGTGTTGTGTGGAGAAAACCCTTGGTATCACGGGACGGAAACTATGTTTAAGGGACTGAAGCTTAAAATCAGAGCTGCTTAAGCTTGTTCAGCTGCATTATTTTCCCTTTTATTTTTGACTTTGAATGTCACTCTTTCCCACTCTCAGCCGATGTCTTGTGAAACCCCCATGTAGTCCTGAGCAGGAAGCTAAGCTTCAGGAGACACCTCCATCTCTCTTTTCATGACTTCCCACAAAATTTGCAGTCTTTACGAAATGAAAGGCTGAAATATGGCACATGTTTTTTTCCAGAACTGAATCAACAAAAAAGTCATCAAGTGGTCATACAATAGGCTTTACAGGTTCCTGTACTTCTCTAGCTTAAAACTTATTAAAGCACTTCGAGGAGCAAAAATGAAGAAATTGCTTTTGAACCAGGCATCCATGACATGAGTGTCTCTGAAGCAGTCGTAAGTGACTTGAAACTGCTATATATGATACCTGGGGTTAACAGGACTCATCCCAAAACAGCTTAGTAATTTCTATGTGACAATCATCTGACACTTGCATAGCTTAGTTCCTCTGGGGTCTCTGGGTCATTTGGCCAGCTCAGCAGTAAGGGCTTCCTTAAACGGAAATGTATGCAGTGAATATTGTTAAAATGGCTATGGATTCATTGATATTGTCGGGGTTTTCCTAATTTTTAGGCATTTATTAGTCCTTGTATCACCCACTGTAGATTAGGGTTTACCACAGAGGCACATGCAAACCTGTACAGGGTTTGCTGCCAAGGTCCCTAACAATCCCCCGTCGCAATCCCCTGTGCTCCACCAATGTATGGCAGCACAGACAGCCACGGCATGTTTGTGCCGCCACCATCCATCACACTTCCCCTAATCCTCTCAGCCACTTTCGGGACACTCCAGCAGTCTCCCGCAGTCCATGGCAGAAGCTGAGTCCTTCGAGGCAGAGGAGAATCATTTTCTCTCGGACATGACCAGGCAGTTTTCTGTGGCTGTGGTGGGCAACACAGTGACATCTGTGAAGTCAAGATGCCCACACATTCATTACGATACCACTTCAAGTATTAAGACGCTGTGATGTTCCCAGTCACAGCCTGGTTTCATCTCTTTCACTATTCGCCATAGTGTCAGCTCTGTAACACTGGAATTCTCACCAGAGTCCTACAAAGCATTACCCACTCCTCCTTAAAATTAGAGACTGTATTACTTCGCAGAAAGAAATCATGTTTTCACCCAACATGTTGCTTCCACTTCTACCGGCAATCCCAGACTTTTAAAATACACCTTTCTGCCATTGTCTTAGTGCAGCCACACTGGAGTTTGATTACTGTCTTCACAAAATCTCTCTTGCAAAGGTCTTTGGAATCTGTGCATGTGTTTTTCTTCTTTCTAGGCATAATTTATATGTTGCTGAATCATAAGTAAGCAAAGATGAGTGAGTGGTGCGTGTCAGTCTCTGTTCTTATCCTCTTCAGTTTGTATACTTATGAGGCAGAGATGGGCTCATTAAAAAGAGGAAGAATTTATCTCTGAAAACTCAAACCAATCCTGTTTATTTATGGGTAGTTTTGAAAAATAGCTTGCCTTATTTATCACGGTGGGCAAATATCATGGAAAAAGCCATAATCATAAAACATATCTCAGTGCATAGCAGAACACGTCTTTCAAGCGGAATGGATGAGATTAAACCTCAAAGCTCTCATTAATGTGATCGGAAGCTTGATGCCTAATTCTCCTTGATTATGTTAAAAAATTCTGGAAAAAAAAAGTAAAAAAATCTCATTTCAGAAAGCCACTTGGGGCTGTGAACAGATAAACATGCACTTTCCTGTCATCATTTGCCAAATTGAAGCTTTTAAATTAGGGAAGGAATAGTCAAGGACATCATAAACCTTTCCAAGCCTGCTTACGTAACAGACAAAGCCTTTATCCCAAGTGTGAAGAATTGTGTGTTCAACCACAATATAATAACCTTAACCTTGCCCTGTAGCTTGTTATTTTTATGGAGATTTTATTATCCAGTATTAGCAGTTAATTATTATCACCTGAGGCCCTTTGTTAAAGAGGCAGTCCTACTTATTAGTACATCTATTTCCTGAAAACATTTGGGGGCATGGGGGTTGAAATTTCTCTTTTTCCAGAATAATGCTGCAAGCAGCTCATGGGGGACAGATCCAGCACCTCCCCAAGGCAAAGGAGATGCTGATGGCATTGTGAGCCTCAGCACTGTATTCAGCAAATACAGCCTGCCTGCTAACTTCTGACGACATTTCAGTCTGAAAGTTCCAGTGCTTTCAGTGAGCCGCCTTTTTGTTTCCCCTGCAAAAGAGAGGCAAAGCAAGGAAAGCCCAGATAAATATTTAATGTCCATGGCCACGTCTCATGCAGTTGGACGCTGGGCTGCTCTTGCAGCGGGCGGAGGAGCACCTGCGATGTTGCATCCCCGCACAGTGCGTGCCATGCTGCCAGTGGGAGCAGCTGCTACGCTGGTGGGACAGGGACTCTTCTGTGTCGCCTCGCAAGGCAGAGGACACCAGCCAGGTGGTGCCTGACGTGTCCTGCCAGCGCCGGCCACTGCAAACAGATGTGCTGAGCCTGACCTTTTTTGCGGAGCTCTCTGCTGATCGGGGCTCGTCAACAACCTGCCCCGCCCCAAATATCCTGTAATTGTGTTCTCCCAGGTGCCTGCTTTTCTGATACACCTACCTCTTCTTCTCCTGCTCGGTGCGCCCTAGATTTTTAGAAAAGTATCTTAAAGCTTTCCTCCTTTCCTTGTTTATAGTGGGGGGTGGTTTGTTTTTTAAAACAATTCCCTTTTCTCCCCACCTTTGAGAGTCTGCTACTTCTGCTTAGTTTCAGTAGATCTGCTGCTCCTTATTATCTGCTCCAGTGCAATCAGAGAGAACCTTTTAAAATTTCATTCCCACCCCCTTCCCCTGAGGCAAAGAAATCATTTAGGCCTGCAGCAATATTAAAGTTCATCTGTCACTCCCTTTCCACTCTTATCTATCAATGACTGTACTCCCTCTGGGCTCTGTTTGTTTGCCAAGAACATATTTAGGGAGTCTGTTATTTGTCTTTCCTTCTTTTGCAGGTTTAACTCCATTTTAGCATTTTATTTCCTTGTCATGCCTCTGCAGCCATTTGGCTGTTGGCTCTGTCTCCGTTCTCCTTCTCAGGAAGGTGCAGGGGTTTGAGAGGAGTGGCAGAGAAAAGCCTGTGTGTGGTGAAAACTCAGACTGAGCCAGGCCACCTCATTCCCTCAGCTTCACTCAGCTTTTGCCACTGACCTGGTAATTCCAGCTGTTTCTGTGTGGGCAATGGTCTTGACTGGGATGCCTGGAGATGTTCCCCTGCAGAGGAACCTCTCTTCGGTGTCCTTCCCCAATATCGTTTGAGGCAGGAGGGGAAAGTGCTTCCCTCTGATTACCTAAATTTCCATATCCCATTCCATTAATTTGACAAATTTTTGCCACCTGTCAAAAACAGGAAATTGGATTTGACCTAGATTATGATCTCTAAAAATAATTATTGGTCGCAAGCACTCCCATCTCTTTGTAATCTGAGTATTCATTATCATCTTGATTAATTCTGATGACAGGATGGCATAGGATACCCAGGAGACATGAGACTTCCTCATTTATCTCAGTCTTAGGTTAAGTGTGAATACCTTCAGATATGAAAAAAATGTAGAGTACTTGCCCTGCTGCCATCAAACACTTTTGTGCTTAATATAATCTTTCACCAAAGTGATGCTATTGAAAGAAACCCCATGCCTTTGTGGAGACATGAAATGATCTATTTTCTTTTGTAAATAGACAAATTACACTCAGATGTGTAAACTACAATGTTAAAAAGCCAAATAGATTAATCAACAAAATCAATTATAAAATATATGGAAAGCCAGACTGTTTCCAGACTCACCAGCTAAAACCTGATGTTTTGCTGCAAACTGGGGGTATTGAAGAATTAGTAGCAACACATAATTCTTGTTTTTATATTATGATATTATACTATACCTCAGGCATGGATTTGAAAGGGTTATCTTCACCTGCTGGGGTCTGGAAGAGTTCTAGCCATGCAGTCTCTTTAGAAAGGTCATTTATATATTTGTCTTTCAGAAATCACATTTATGCTATTGATTTCTAGATTGCAAAGGAGTGAATAGATTCCCCCTGTCATTTCAACCTTTTCTTCTCATCCCCCTTCCTTTTATTACAGATACTTCCAATACTTGTGAAGGCTCCCACCTGCACTCAGGGCTCTCTGCTCCCCTTTACCCTTTCCTGGGCAGGTTGCAGGCAGGAGTCACTGGGCTGCAGGCTGCCCTTTCTGTTCCCAGTGTAAATCCAAGGCTAAGTCCTCTGGGCTTTCCTTACATTTATACAAATTTAAGGGGAAAAACATGCTCCTTGGTAGCGGCACAACATCTCCCCTGACCATGCTGCGGCAGTAGCATAGAAACTTCTGCAATCTTTTGGACGCAGCCAAAACTTTCTCTCCTCCCTCTGTTTTCTGACTAGTTTGCAAAAGCCTGGTCTTTTCCCTGACCTTTGGTTTGAGGTGGTGTAGCTCCCAATACCTCCACACATCAGCTCTTGTCCAAACCACTGACAGATTGTGAAGGGGAGAAATACCTCTCTGTCTCCAAGACATGTCTCAGTTCTCCCACTTGTCCCTGACAAAGTTCCTCAATGTTACTGATAATCCAGGGGTTGGCCAAGATTACCCTGTTTGTTTTGCACTCTCTGTCTTCATCGTTTCATGCCAAAGGCTCCAGATGGTGTCTGTACCGTTGTGTATTGCATTTATTCTGTGAGCGGAGCCCGGGGTCACCTGAGTCCATACGAACACCGGTCCTCGCTGTCTAATTAAAAGGACCCACGGCTGTTCCTTGTCCTTTGTATCCAGAACAGTGACTTAGCAAATGAGAGTGCAATTATCATGATATTTACATCTCATCTCATTATGAAAACCATCAGCCAGGTTTGCACATTCATGGCACTGCTGCTTTCTGAAGTTCATTCTGAGTAACTGCGAATACACCTCGTTACATTGTACTGTGAGATGAGCACGGTGGCAAGGAAAAAAGGACTGATATGCACATAAAACCATTACTGGGCATATATGGGCAGAGTCTCAGCTAATATAAATCAACAGAGCTCTGTTGAAGTTAGTGGAATGACAATCTACATAAGCCCCAAACCCACCCAGCACATTTACTCATGTGCATTAGGATCCTGTTTTGAGTCATGCATGGGGATTCTTACACATCTCATCTGTCTTTATAAGCTCAGTATTTCTCTGGAGAGCTCATCCCTTCTCTCCTCAGCAGTTCTGATTGCCTCTTGGCTACTTGGGGCATTTCCAGGCTCTACTTTCCGTGTCTGTGGTCTCCCTCTACACACACTCTTCTGTTTCATTTCTGGTCTTCTGTGGTGTATACTTGCTTGCCATTTGCACATCTCTCATTAAAAACTGTGCCTTGACAGAAAGAGATGAGCAGATGTGAGCAAGAAACATTTAATACATCTGTGTGCTGCTGCCTGCAAATGCAAAATTTGCTTGCTGTGGATATAAACAAATGGAAACAGCTTTCCTGTAACCTAGCATAATATAGTTCTTGTCGTAAAGATGCAGCATAAGTGGGAGTACAAATTATATTCAGGTGGAGATTGAGATTTATAATTCTGCAGAGACTAAGAATAAAAATATAAATGCACTTTCATTCCAATGTGCCTTTATTCACTTGATTTAAGGCTACAGCAAGCTGAAGTCACCTTAAATCATCGAGGGCTTGTATCGTTAAAAAGTCACATGTGCAACGTTCATCTTCACATGTTTTAGTAACTTTCCAAATTGGCATTCACTGGGGACCATCAGCTTTGTGAGAGACTAAGATTAGGAAGATACGGACTGAAAACCTTCTGCTAAGCTCTAAAACAAGTATGAATATCTGAATGCAAATTAAGAAACCCTATTTGCTAAATCTGATTTTATCCTCTAGCCTTTGCATTCAGTGGCAAAGTCCTTTGTTTAGTGCTGAAGAACTTTCTCTCCAGGTGCGAGGGTAGTGTCTTCTTTAGCCAAGATCCCTGCTGCTGCAGATCAGACGGCAGGGGCAGCTCAGTTGGAGAGCCTGGCAGCTGGCACATTTTTCCTTCCCCAGCAGGGACTTGAGGGTTTCATGTTTTTTAACACAATTTGCCAGCTGGGATCATAAGCAGTCAGACTGGAAACTGCTGCAAGCCCCCTTTTCTCTCTACGCCACCATCTCAGGCTGATAGTTGCATGCACAGATCCAGCATCCAGTGCTGCAGTGAGGCTGCCAAAGCCCTCACCATCACAAACCAAGGAAACTTCTGCATGCCATTGTAATGCACTGTTGTGGGCTCTTTTGTACCCATAGCCTCAAGTCCTTCACCTGAACGACAAGATGCAATTCGGCCATCAAGCAAGAATCCTTTGACCTGGACAGTGGATGATGTGGTTTGGTTTGTGAAGGATGCAGACCCTCAAGCTTTAGGCCCTCACGTGGACCTCTTCAGAAAGCACGTATGTAGAAGGCTGCCCTTACCACTTCTGGGTAATTTAAGTCACGAGAGATAGCCAGCACATGTCACACACACAGCCCCTCATCTGCCTTGGGCTGCCATGGGCAGTGTTTGTGCTCAGCCAGGTTCAATGCAGGGCCTGGCAAGGAGTTCAGCATCTCTGGGAGGTTTGGGCTAAAGAAATTTCACTTATCCCCTGAGATGGGGGTTAAACACCGGGGCGGGCTTTGTGAAGAGACGGACAATGGCCCAAGCCTGTCAGTGTTAAAG
This sequence comes from Oriolus oriolus, assembly GCA_013400235.1. Classification (NCBI taxonomy): domain Eukaryota; kingdom Metazoa; phylum Chordata; class Aves; order Passeriformes; family Corvidae; genus Oriolus; species Oriolus oriolus. The sequence continues at coordinate 136,282 of VXBT01004747.1, forward strand.
AGGCTTTTGGAAAGTGCCCCTAATAACATGATGTAATTTGGTCAGCCCTGAATTGCTCTGGAAGTTGGACTAGATCATTGGAGGTCCCTTCAACTGAAATAGTCCTATTCTATTCTATTCTATTCTATTCTATTCTATTCTATTCTATTCTATTCTATTCTATTCTTTCTATTTCTATTTCTATTTCTATTTCTATTTCTATTTCTATTTCTATTTCTATTTCTATTTCTATTTCTATTTCTATTTCTATTTCTATTTCTATTTCTATTTCTATTTCTATTTCTATTTCTATTTCTATTTCTATTTCTATTTCTATTTCTATTTCTATTTCTATTTCTATTTCTATTTCTATTTCTATTTCTATTTCTATTTCTATTTCTATTTCTATTTCTATTTCTATTTCTATTTCTATTTCTATTTCTATTTCTATTTCTATTTCTATTTCTATTTCTATTTCTATTTCTATTTCTATTTCTATTTCTATTTCTATTTCTATTTCTATTTCTATTTCTATTTCTATTTCTATTTCTATTTCTATTTCTATTTCTATTTCTATTTCTATTTCTATTTCTATTTCTATTTCTATTTCTATTTCTATTTCTATTTCTATTTCTATTTCTATTTCTATTTCTATTTCTATTTCTATTTCTATTTCTATTTCTATTTCTATTTCTATTTCTATTTCTATTTCTATTTCTATTTCTATTTCTATTTCTATTTCTATTTCTATTTCTATTTCTATTTCTATTTCTATTTCTATTCTATTCTATTCTACGCTATTTTGTGCTGTGCTATGCTGTGCTACTCTATTCATTTATACTTCAATGGGGAAACCCTAACAGTGTCTTTAGAAAATGCTCACTGTTTGTTTCCAGCTACTCCAGCATAAATTGTTTCTGTGCCAAGCCTAACAGAAAGCACTGAGGACCTGGTGCTCATTTTTCATTGTCAGATTCACACAAAAAAGCCTCGTTTCAATGACAATTTTTTTCACAGGAAAAAATTCTTCTCTGAAGAGCATTTTTTATGTGTCTCTAGATATTTAGCAGGAGAAACCCAAACCAGCCAATATTTTAATCTTTTTCCCCTCGGTATTATGTAACTACATAACCAAATTTAACAGACCTGCTGACTCACTAGAGGATTTGATAGTCGCTTTTGTGAGGCAGCCTCCAGTGATGGAAATTATATTATCCTTAATTAGTAGAGGGGAAGACAGTAAACTTGTCTGATCTGGAGATTTTTGTTCTGCTGGTGTATATGGAGTTGACACCAATGTATCTATTAGCATTTTTGTCCTTCATCTCTTGTTAATCAGTTCAGTCTGGCTATGAAAAATGGATTTTACCCTGAAAGTCACTTGTTTGTGTTCAGCTGGAGGTCATAACTTTTCATGTAAGTGCCTGGACCTAGGTCTAAATGAGAATTGCTCCCCAGCCCTGAGTCCTGACCAGCACCCCAGTGCTGCAGAGACAACAAGTGGGCTTGATCACTCCTTGCCCCAGCGCCAGCAGAGACAAGTGGGGCTGTGGGGCTGCAGACGAGAGCTGAGGGAGGTAAATGGACTTCCAGCTACTCTCTGCATCCAGGGTTTCCAGATACAGGAGAGGAGGTGGCTGAGGAGCAGCTGAAAATAAAGATGAACACAGGCCTTGGTGTCTGCTCACCCTAGGAAGGTACTGAGGCCATCTGCCATTCTGTAGACAGGTCTGTGGGATGAGGACAGCAGCAGGCACAGCGGTGTACGGCCAGATCTGCAAGTACGGGTCAGGTGCTGGCCTGGTTTTCCTGCCTTCTGCCCGATTAGCTGATAATGAAAGCATGGCCTACATTGGTCATGTGGGCAACCAGGCAGAGAAGCAAGCCACCTTCAGATCTGAAGGAACGTGCTATAGAATGAGTTTCTGAGAATATCAGAAAGGGCTGTTCATCAAGAGAAAGTCTTCATGCAAGGGAGCGAGAATTGACATGGTCTGAGGCATACAAGTATATCCCAAAGGGAAAAAACCCAACTTTTAAAGTTTGTCTTGTAAATACGGAGAGTGCAAAAGCACTAATTTTGTCTAGTTTCCATTTGTAGCAAAGTATGCTTTTATGTAGCAGCAGGGTACGGGAACACTCCAGGCATTCATGGGCCAGCTGCACTGGAGAATGCCACGATACTGCAGCTGCTCTGCGACCGAAGAGATCAAGTTAAATTGCCACTAAAGACTCTCCCTGTCATCCTTTGTTGCACACCCAGCACCCACGGGCTCTACTTATCATTGGTTTCCTTGTAAAATATGCCATAGGTGTGAGAACCTGGGTATGATTGCCACACAACTCAATTCAATTACACCTTTGAGTTATATATGTCCCTGCAATTTTTCAGCCTTCAAACCTCATCTGGATTAGCACAAAGACCCCAGGGGTGAGAGACAAGTGATTAGTCCATTAACCTCAGCCATATCTTCCTGTATGTTCAATCTTTCTGTGAAGCAGGTGCATAATTTACTTAGAAGCACTTACTCTCATTGACAAGGCCCAGCTATTGCCCGAAATAGTTGCACTGGCAGTCAGCTCATCTGAGCTGGGAGAGAGAGGCTGTTGGGACCGGCAGGAAGAGAACAGCTGGAGGGTGCACCCTGCATGTGGGCAATGTGCTTTCCTACTGCTCTCTCAGGCCATTTGGGTGTTGATCTCAGTCCTCAGAGCCAGCTCTTCCAGCACGCAGCCCACACCCTTCACTGCCCCAGCAGGTGCTGCAGGATGCCCTGGCTCTGTCTGCTCTTCCCACCAGGAGCAGGAGCTTTGGTTCTTGCCAGAATACCCAAGGAGCTCTGTCAGAGGTAGCTCCTCAGAGTGTCCGCCAGAGACTGAGAAACTTCCTACTAGCTGCCCTCGGCTGTTCCCTGCTCCCTCAGCACGTCTGTGTGCCAAGGACAGCTGAGCTCGTCGCTGACAGAGCTTTGGGTCTCCGGAAAGCAGCCACTGCCCTGGCCAGGGACCTTGTAGCAGCACTGTGTGAGAGCCCATGCAGACTCTATCAGCAGGAAAGACTTGGTAGAAAGACTGGGGGAAGAGAAATGGAGGAGAGGAAAGGTGGCACTGATGGCATTGAATGTTACCAGTTCCAGACCTGGTTCAAGATCTTCTGCTGGGGCTATTGCAGATGTGGGAACCACGTTATCAAAGTGTTCTTTTTTAAAATTATTTTTAAAAGGGCTGATACAGTAATACTGTAAAGAAGTCGAGCCAAGAATCTGCCCAGGGAAATGGCTAATATGGGATATTTAATTGGATATGAATGCTCCCTCTGGCATACTATGGTCATGGAGTTTAGTTTTGACCCCTACACAGTAATAATAATGGAAATAATAAAATGCTGAACTCAACATTTAGAAACAGCTGCCTCCACACCTGGCCCTTGACAGTGTTTTTACCCTATGACACCACAGTTAAAGGAGTTCTTATTTTATTTCTTATGCAAATAGTAATTATACATAACACTTATTCTCACTTTACCTTAGCTTCCTTAAAATAATGACAAGAAGAGCGGAGAGGAGGTGAAGAGAGTTTCTATTATGGATAGAGTGGGGGTTGCAAAATGAAGAGCATTAATTGATTGAGTTAATCAGAAAGTGACCTTAACTGCTCATCAGATAAATCACCTAGTGAATGGAATAATAATGATCAGGGCAAATTAGGATCCACAGTGTTGCTTAATAAGTAGGCAATGGATCACAGTGGAAGGATCTGACCATCAAAAGCATAGAACACAATACAGACAGCACTGGGGTGTGTGTATCTGTGTATGTATATCCACATATACATATTGCTTGTGATAGTTTGGCTCTGACAGTCCAAGTGTGTAAATGTGCTGGAAACTGTGGGGACAGGTAGCATTTTTTGTCAGATCCACTAATACAGTCAGGAAAAACCAGACAAGCTTTGGATCCAAGGAAGGACAGTATAGCTGAAAGCTGCTGTGTTCTACAGCCCATAGAAAAGGAGAGTCTGTTTCTCTGTGGGTTCAGGCTGCTTTCACAGTAGCACTTTGTAATTTCAAAAGGTTTTCAAGCCAACTGTTCTGGGATAAACAGCTGAGCTTGGTGACAATTTCCTCCACTTACATGAGGGTTAAATTAAAATTTAGCAAATTTTAATAATAAATGCAATTAAATCAGCAAGTTACTACTGTCTTCAATTAAAGAAAAGAATCCATATATATATATATATACACAAACACACATATACCATATACTCACATCACTGGATATAAGTGTACTGGAGATATGTGAAACACGCAGATAGCTGGGGACAAAGCTGAAACTGAGATCCAGAGGTGTTCTATTAGCAGTTTAATGTGTCTACATCCTTTGCTGTCTCCATCACTCATGTCTTTCTCTCAAGGCTGACTGGCTTTTCTCAGAATTGCGCTTAGAGCAATGCTGATTTTTTAAAAATTCTACTTTTAATTGCAAAATAAATTGAAAACCTAGACTAATCTTATAGTTCCTTGAAGAATAAAAAGTAGTATTTAATTAAACCTTCCTTTACAGCTTCCTTCTATTCACACCTCAGATTTCAATTTTTTTAATGAAATTTCAAAATGCATGACATTTCAGGTAGCTCTACCCTAAATGACACACTGTTTCTAATTCACCTTGTTTAATGTGTCAGGACACAGCACTTAAAGGAGGGTTAACACGTTTTGATTCTCTTCCTCTCTTTTGAAACCAGGAAATTGATGGCAATGCTTTGTTACTGCTGAAAAGCGACATGATCATGAAATACCTGGGGCTGAAATTGGGACCAGCACTGAAACTGTGTTACCACATTGATAAGCTCAAGCAAGCCAAGTTCTAACAATTTCTTGAACAACAGAACCTGAGCTAAATCTAGATGGAAGACTAAAGGTAACACGTTGCCTTACAGAAATGCATTCATTTGCAGATTGCTTTTCCTTCTTTTTTATCAAAGACTTTGTCTTTTTTAACATTTTTGCATTGTCACCTTTTTTTAATCCAACGGGATCTTTTGGGCTGCTTTGTGTTAATAATTCGCCAAAAAGGTATATAATTACAATAATTATTTTGTATCATTAATATTATTATGATTATAGTAAGTCCTATTTTTGTAATCAGAAGCGGGAAATCAAAACCAAACACAGCTACAGCATATGCTGAGGACTGCTAGAAGACAAACCGAGAGTCCCTCACTTGCCACGGGTCCACCTCGGAGGAGTAATCGCTGACCTGCATTGCCTGGGCACCAGCTCCATTCTCCGTGCTCAGGGGCTGGGAAAGTGCAGCGTTTGGTCACCTTTTGTCTGATGGGAACTGCTCCGTGTCTTGCACTATCCGGAAAACTTGAATTATTCACTTGGGAANAAAAAGAAAAGGAACAAAGAAAAGGAAAGGGAAAATAAAAGGAGGGGAAGGGAGGGGAAGGTGTTTTTTCCCCAGCTGAGAAGTACTTTTTCCCGCTAGATGGAGCAGCCCTAGCAGACTTGTGGCTGGAGCTCCGATGCTGCGGTGCTTTCCGTCTGATGAGCTTTGACCGTCATGACTCTCCTGTCGAGCACGTCCGTAAATACCGCCAAGGAATCACAGCCTCCCAGCAGGATACGCCCGTCACCGTTTACAGATAATTAATTCAAGAAAAGCCCAAATGCAGCGAGTGTTTCTGACAGGATGTTTCCCGTCGCACCAAAGAGGGGGTGGATGGCTCCCACGGTGTCTGGCGCGCACAGCTGTCAGCTCCCTTCCCTGAGCCGCCTCAGTCTGGCGCACACTTCGTGGCACTCCAAGAGAAATCTGGATTTCTGGGTTTGTTTTTGTTTGCATCTTTACAAAACGAGGAAGCCGGGTGGGATTGTTCCTCACAAGGACCCGGGCACATCTCTGCACTTTGCGATGACGGTCAGGCCCAGGACAGATGCTGCGGGGTTGGTTCCTGACTGCGCTGTGGCTTTCAGTACACAGACAGATGTGCTGGACTTTCTGTCTCAAGTAAATTAAAAATTCACCTCTGCCTCTTACACAAATCTAAAAGGTGCTTATTGACACTCCATGTAACTGAGAGGGAGAAAACAGGTCTCAGGCTGAGGAAGTAATATGTGGAATGGATATGTCCTTGTTTTCATCCACAAAGGATGACTGTGAAGGGACACATCCATATAGTTCAAATGCTTAGTGCATGACAAGGAGAGGCAGCAAGTGTTTGTAAGTCACGCAGGTGATTTTAGAGCTGGTTAGCTCAACTGAATTGAGAAACAGGGTCCTGATAATATGCAAGATTGTTCGACCCTGTTTGTGTAGAAAAGAATGTTACCAAAAATACCTCATGAAATAAAATTCAACTTGATGCATGTTGCTAGACTAGAACTCCTACAAAAAGATACCCATTCAAGGGCCTACTCCTGGAAATCCTTAAAAATAGGAGAAACCATATCCTAGAAGATTCTCACTAAACTCCTGGGGACTACTCTCCTAATTTAAAAAACTTGTCATCAAGTTGGAGGATTGCATCTTTGCAGGACTGACCAGCTTTCAGCAAATCCTGTCTGCATGCTGAAACACCCTAAATAGGAGTAGCTGAACAATTGTATTAAATGAAAAGTCATATATGTCATTGAGTGACGTAATATAGGGAACCCTAAACATGCCAATGCTTGTAACACAACACCGATCCACATCACTCTGTGTCTGCAGTATAAAGAAAGGAAATCTCTTCAGTCAGCCATATGGTTGAAGCAGAGGTGACTTCCCATCAACAGCAAACCTGTACAGTTCATTTTTCACTCTTACATTCCCAAAATATGTAAAAATCTTGCTGTATTAGTAATGTTACCTTCAAAGAGTCCTCAAGCAATCTTTTTTCCCCCTCATAATTGCAAACTTAGTTAACCTCTCTTCCTTTTTCAAAATGGGATTTTAATTCCTTCACTTAAAACCCCACCTTGCTGTAATTTATCAGTAATCAGAGTTGGTTAGACTTTATCAGATGGCTTCAATGCTGGAAAATCCCACTTTGTCAAAATCAAAGCTCTTCATAAAAGCATGTCACTTTCTAACATTAAATTCTATTTAACTGAAACTACAGCTTTCAGTAGTGTCAAAACATCATTTTGACATTTTGGAAGTGGAACATTTTTGTTCCAAGAATATTTTTGCATTTTATTGTATTTTCCTGGAGGATCTGTAGCTTCACATTTTGTTCTGAGAGTGGGGGGAAAAAAACACAACCCAGAACTAGACTTTCCTAAGCAAGAATCCTTCCCACTCTGTTCTGTGTCTCACCCTTTCCTTCCACTCCCTGCCCCTACTTCAGGTGTTACAGCCAAGGGGGCTGATCGTACCAACACAGTACAAAGAGGCTCCATGGTGGGAATGATGTTCATGCACACAATTCAACATGCTGAAATGGTCTGCATGTGTGTATCTGATGTATGCAGTCAGTGGTGCCATCTCATTTGATATCACACTTGTAGGTACATCAGGACCGTCCAGGTCATGATATTTAATGTCCTGTTTCTCACAAGAGAGGCAGTTAGTGGATTTATTTTACGTGTAAGTAATGCTTATGACAAAAATTCCTCACTGCATGGTGTTGTTTTGTTTTATTTCACTTGAGAGGCGATAAGGAGACAAACATTATTGCGATTGCTGTAATGTAGAAATTGAACCTAATTTTTATCTTTAAGGTCTTGTCAGTGAAGGTAGTTAAGCAGCTCTGCTCTGCTGAGGGTGTCAGGCCATTTCCTCGGAACAGGCATAAAAGAACCAGAATATGCACATCAGCTGCTTCTCCATTGGCTGCTGCTTTAGATGGCGCCTGTACAAATTATTTCACTTGCTATTCCTTTCACAGCTCTCCCTTCAGACTGTAGACAACCCAGTTGTATTTTTTTACTGTTCCCAACAGGTGGGTGCATGTGAGATACCTTTAAAAGCAACACATGTGCCTCTTTTCTACTTCTGAGCACTCGTAGTTAGATCAAAAGGCACTTTGGTTGCTCCAGGCAGTTTCAATTCTTTGTGAGCTTTCACTTTTTTTTTGAAAAAAAGCAAGCAGGCAAAGTCTGAGGATTTGGGGACCACTCCTCCCTTGCTTGAGTGTTGGTTACAGGGTATTGGGAGCACAGAGCCGGTGCTCCCTGGCACACCATCTTTTTGGATCTCACGTGGCTGACCAGCTCAGCCTCAGCTGCCAACACAGCCCAGCCACGCTGCCTTCCCATCCACCTGCCGTCACAGCCTCTTCTCTCGCACCTCCTTCCCCAGCCAGACCCAATTGCATTTCAAGAAATGCCTCTGGGAATGCCTCCACCTCTCTGAGCCCACTGCCTTGCTTGGCAGGCTGAGGAGCAGCCTCTGCAGCGTTAGCAGCTTCGCTCAGTGTGATTAATGCAGGCAGGCACCCTTGGGACCAGCATGTAAAGCATCACTCTGGGCTGCTATTGCCCTGAAACTGATGGCTGAATTTCTCTATGTTGTCAGTAGTCTTCATGAGTTACACTTCCTTTGAAAGGAACGGATGTCTGTGAGAGATTAAATGGAGCACTATTAGCAAAACCAGCAATAATTAGTAAAACAACAAGAAAATGGCTGATAAAGTTTTCGTGTGGAAAGAATGCCTCTGTTGGCTCACCAGAAGGAGAACACACTGTCCTCTGAAGCCTGGTCCTGACTGCAGCAGCCCTGGGTGGCCATTCCTCTTGCCCTGGCACAGCCACCCCAGGGTTCATTCCTGCCCACGGGATGCAGCACCCCCCATCTCTGGCTGCACTCTTTGGGGAGGAATCTGTCAGTTCTTACTTCCCCAAAACACACCCAACCCCCTCAGTTAATTAGTTAGTGCCTTCTTTATTTGCCTCCCTACTCTCTCTTTTCACTTGAATAGCTTCTGTTTGAAAAAAGGACATCATGAGGGAGATCCCCCAAGTCCTTCAAGCAACCTGTGAACGACCCCTCAGCTCACCCCACAGAGAAGCATCTCCAGGGTCAGACATCCACCTGGATACAACTGATGCTCCCTCAGCACCAGAAAAGCAGGCAAGAATAAAACGTCCCCTTTATATTAATTAAAATTAAAGGCTTTTCAGGCCCTTCCCCTCTCCAAAATACAGCCTCCCTCCACAGGGCCAGTTGCTCGCTGCTTCCCAAAGCAGCAAGGAGGGAGACAGAGGAGGTGCCCAATAGGACTGCCTGCTGCTGCCTGTTCCAGCAAGGCAGCAGCTATGGAAGGACCAAAACCAGCCGCTCCCCTGGCTTGAAACTGGTTTGGCTGGAGAGGTGTCATGCCCAGGGACTCGGTCTGCGGGATTTTCCTGTCAGACATGTGCACGTTGCACCCCAGCGTTTCAGTCTGCACCTTCAGTCAGTGGCACGTTCAGTCTGTTGCAGTGTGGATTTTGTCTCCAAATCCACCTTCTTGAGTTGTGTTATGGGACTGCTCTGCTGGCGCTGCCTGCTTCCACATCAACAGGCTTGGGGTTGCTAGGGAAGTAAGTCACAACAAGCACATTGAGGGTAAAAATTCAGGGAAATGGCAGGTTAGCAAGATCCTCCTTCTCTTTCCAAGCAGTTCTGTGTGCAGAACTTTACTGCAGCAGCTCCATAATGGGGCAGAATGTGCTGATTTTTGGCTGAGGTAGAGTTAAAACACGACACCCACACACCATTACACCCCACCGCTGGAACCGGGTCATATGGAGCAACTGGGTCATATTTTCTCTCACCAAGAAATATGATCCCAAATTCACACACCTTTGCCAGAGAAGGCGGGCAAGTAGCTGCACACACTGCCTCTGATGCCTTGAAGTAGTTGCATGCTGTTCTCCAATCCATGCTCCCTTCATGGACAATTGGAAATCAATTCCCTTGGAAATCTAAAATTTTGCTTGAAAAAGAATCACTTTTATTCACTGCCATGAGTTAAATATTATGGAAACACGACTGCTAACAATTTGCTTCACGTAATTTGTACTAATGCTAATAAGCAACAGCTGCAACACTTCCTGTTGTAAATTCTTTTGTGGTTGCAGTGGAATTATCACATCTGTACTTCACAAATCTGATAGACTCGAGCACAGCTCACTCATTCTGGCTCCAGCTCCAGCAAATCCCTGTGCCTCAGAAGTATGGCTGCAGAAACTGCATTTACAGTCTCTGTCTCTCTTCATTCCCAAAGCCTCTGCTCCCCACCAGGTACCTGGAGCAAGAGGGATCGGGGTTGGGAGGGGATGTGGCAGCCTGGGGGTCAGCCAGTGCATGCATGGTGTGGTTGGAGCAGATTGCTTTCAGCAAAGATATCACTGACCAGCCAGGTTTACTGCAGTTCAAGCAGACAGGTTTTGGTCAGAGGCTAAGTACAGGAGAAAAGTGATTTATTAAAGAAAAAGAAAGAAATATGAGTGTGCAATACACTGCCACCATAAGATTTAAGCTGAAACCCAAGAATCCTTCAACTGTAATATAAAGAAAAATGTTTCCCTCACTCAAGACTCTAAATAAAGCATGTTAGGCCAAACCCAGGTCCCACTGAGGTCTGCATAAGTTTTTCTATTGAATTCATAAGACTGGGGCTTGGCTCATAAACCAGGTCAAGCTTCAGCCACATCCCATAGTAACCAGAGCCTAACAAGCTATTCCATCCTCTCTTACAAAGAGCAGAGACATACGCTGCTGGCCAGCCCCCTCTCCCCTGCTCCCAGGAGAGCTGCTAGCTTACTGGAAGAGAGTTCTTCCAGCTGCACCTCTACCTGATCCCAACACCTTCTCCTGTTAGCTTTGCATTTTAGCTATGAGTTTCATGGAAGGTGGTTTGGGTTTTCCACTTTGGAGCAAACCAAAGCCCATGCCCTGAGGATTTCAGCCATGCCACTAGGCAGAAACTCGTACTGATTTGAACATGACTCTGCTGGGAGATTTCTACATGTTCCTGAGGCAAAGGCTGAGGTGGAATTTAAAAATAAAACTTTTCAAAATTAGTCTCAGGGACCCACAGCTTTTGGCTCCTTCAGCATCCACCACACTTCATCATACTTCAAATGGTCGAGTCTCTTGGTAGTGTCATAATCAGACAGGAATAGCTCACAGGACTCCAGAAGAGACTCCATCTCTGACTGCAGAGTCTTGATCCTCTTGGTCTATGGGCCAAAAAGCTGCCAAAAAGCAGCATTTGGGGAGAATGTGCGAGTTGTATGCTGCTCAGAGAGGCTTGCCTGGCTGCACACACAGGCTGTGAAGTGAGTGAAATAATAGCAGGACAGAGCAGCTAGGAAGGATGGACTCTAAAAACGGGAAAGCCCCAGCCTTCACTGGGGTTCCCATGGAGTTTGTGCCCTGTCTCCAGGTCTGTAGTGAACTTGCCCTGCATAGCACAGTATGTCTTTATTACCTGGAGTCTTCCCTTAGCATTGTATAACACTGGGATCATGCTGCCCTGTGTGAACATGAAACATGTGCAGCCAACTTCATTTTGTCAAACATCTCTAAAAGGGTGGAGGATTGGAAAAACCTGAAGTCCAAGTGGTGCAGGAATGAGGACATTTCAGAGTGGAGAAATTTCACGGGTTTCAGTGCCTTTCAGCTGAAACATGGAAGGAGAGAAAGAGAACTTCTGAATTGCAGTGAGTGCAAGCCAGTGAAAGACCAGTGATTAATTTTATCCCACACTTTGATAGTTTTCTGATCTGTAGTGTGTTTTATGGCCCTGAGCATTTGCTGTAGTGGCAGTGTGGTGAATTGATCTGCGTGTCCAGGTTCCACTCAAACCAAATGACTGTCTCTAAAAACTATCTGTCTTCTTCATGGCTTTTCTAATATGCTGTAGCGTCCAGAAATCTTCTGATCAGCTTGCTAAGAGCCAGTATTTAAAGAAAAACTTCTCTTTTTTTTTTTTTTNCACAAAAACTTCAGAAAGCCGATATAGCCACAGCTGCGTAGCAGGTCAACATACCCAGCTTTTCATTTTATGCCTCTCAGAAACCTAGTAGTACAAAATCTTTTGCTTAACCAGTCTATAGACACACAAGAAGCCAACCTAGATTCCAGCCTTCCACTGACCCTGTAAATGGAAGCGTTAAATATGGTAGAGTTATTGACACTGTAAATTTAGTAGAGTTACTACACATTTTTACCAGTGTAAACAAAATCAGTATCTCATTTGGTAGACCTGTCCTCTAACAATACTGAAGTTTGAATGCAAGCTTGTTTGGCTGCTGTTGTCAAAACTCACTATCAGTATTTGTGCCACAACGACATGAAGGGATTGTGTCCATTGCTGTGCAGGGGTACTGTGAGATGCTCAGCCTGCCTTGGAGAGTTGATAGTTCCGTAAGGCAGAAGGGACAACCTAAGGAGAAGGATTTCCTAGAGACAGTTTTCCTTTCCTATTGCAGATAAATGCTGAAAACAAATAGAAGTCAATGGCATGAATTTCCCACAGTGATGTGAGTGGAAAATAACAGAACACTGAGAAAAATGAAGTAAAACTTCCATGAAGGTGAACAGCATTTCCTCCTTCCCAACACAGTCAAGCCTGGCCTTCGGTGAAGCCAGGGGTCTGAACCCAAGCCTCCTGGTTGAATCTAGTGCCTTACCCACAAGACCCTCTACTCTCACTGTTTTCTGGCTTTTCTCCCAGTGCTGTCCACATCTGTGTCCTCACACAGCCCTTACCTACATCTTCCTTATCTACCTGAAAGATAGCACTCAAATGGGCCTTCAAAGGTCAGTTAGTCCTTCACCCTGTGCTCATTCTTCTCCACCTCTGTCTTCCTCTGTTATCTAGTCTTTTCTCCTGGAGCTTCCCACCGCTTTCCATTCCTATCCTCCCTCTGTAGTTAATTTCAATTTTTCTCCCCAGTTCCCTTCTTGGAGCACTGCTTCTTTTCCTTCCTTTCCGTCTTTCAGTGACCATGTACGTGACTCCTTCACCCCTGCCACAACTCCGTCTCTGCCTTTTGGCTCTTCCCTGTTCTTCCATTTCCCCTCTCTCTGTGTCTAGTTTTCTGAAACCCTTTCTTTCATTTCAATCAAGCACCCTTCACAGGATAATCTTGTACCAGTTCTACTGTGACAAAGGCTACCATGCCCTGACATCTTCGAATTAGGTTGTCTGTACATTTTTTGACACACTCTTTATCTTGCACAAAAACTCTTCCGCTGCTTTCATTCACCAGCATGAAAGGCACTTCTTGAGGATGGTTTTTAACTAGTTGGCTGATGACTGTTTGCAATAAATATCTCATTAAAGGCTCAGCACTTTTATGCAGGGTAAGTGCAGTTTCCCCCTCCAGCTTCCATCTTTTCCCGTGCTGCCTACTGATATTCAAGCTGTTTAAATTCCCCTTGTTCTGAAGAGTCCCAGTTACACTGCTCACTGGGATGAATCCTTGGCTCCCACCCTGTTGCTGATGGCCACATTGACCAGGCTTGGACCTGTGAATGGCACATCATTAGGCAGGTGTGAGCACTGATGTGTACAGAGCCACCAGCACTGCTTCCCCAGGCTTGGAGAAGGTCCAGCTTGATTTCAGCCAGCATCAGAAAGTTGGTTGGAAAGAAGAGGTGCCCATTTCCAACGATAAGGGCAACAGAAGGTAGGAAAGAGCCATCCAGTTGGAGGAAGAAGAGCAGTGACGTTGGCCAGCTGGAAGGTGGCGGTGGGAGAGACAAAATCAGCAGTGAGGGAAGGCCATGCTTGTAAGCCTATACTGAGAATGGGAAGAAATCTGTGTGGCAACTGGCACTTCAGCATTTACAGCATCATCCTTCATACTGGAAGACGTGCAATAGTGCAGGGCAGATTCACACATGGGGGCACCAGTGTGAGTTTAGAGTAACGACTGTAGCTTCTGTGGGGCTACTGCACACCTCTACCAGTAGGAATGAGATCAGATCTTGGCTCTGGGTCTCTGTTTCCAAACGGTGCGAAGGACGAGAGCAGAACGGCTTCTATCCAGCTGGAAAGTGGCAGCCTTAAATCAGGCCACAAAATAGAGCAACTCCTGCTCACACTTTTTAATTTTTTTCCTTTAAATGCTGCTCTGAGCTCTCTTCCAACTCTTCAGCATTATCTTCCAGGGCTAGTGAAGCATGTACAGGGCTCTTTGGATGTATCTGTCTTGGTATTGCTAATTGGGCTCAATGTGTGTTAGCTTTGATTTTTAATGTTATTTAATTTGCTAGATAAGCCTCAGTTCCTGCAGCAGCTGTATAGGTAGGGCAGCTTTCATCGCATCTTGCAGATATTTTATAACGTTGGAATATTTTGTATATCTACTGACCTTGAAGGTGAATGACAGCTCTTTCCTGGTACTGTGCAACCTCAGGAGTAGATATTTTGTAACAGGCATCAGATATGGAGGGATGATATAGTTATGTTAATTTTTTCAAGCATATACAACATCTGCTAGAGAGAGTAAAACCTGACTGGGCAAGCAATTTGGTTGCAATCAAGAGCTCAAACTCAGTCTTGCATTCTGACACTCCCAAATTAATTACAGCCTATACCACTTACTATTGATCGACACAACATCTCCACATCTCACATCATTAGATAAATGCATTTGTGACTGCTCTCATCCAAAGCCCATAGGAGATAACAGGAGCTTGTCCAGCACATGGCACAGGCTTCTCCTCAATGTCTGCTCTCAAAACAGAAATCTGTTCACATACAGTAGCTCACCAGGATTCCTTCACCTGCCAGCCTGTATATTAAAAATAGAATGTAAATAATTAGATTTCCTATTTAATAAAAATGTGCTGTCATGATAAGATTATGGGCTTGAATGATGTTGACGATTCAGTAAAACTATTTTCTGATTCTGTTCTATGATTATGTGACTCAATGTGAGGTATATACGAGGCTGAAGACTTCTGAAAGTCCTTGGCTCAGACTGTCCCCCTCCTTTCATTGTACCTGTGTGGTTTTAGTTGGCAACACCATGCTGGTGTCACCAGGCTCCTACTCTATTCCTGCTGGCAGTACAGCATTGCTAGCAGCAGCCTCACGGGCTGTGACAGGACTGATGCTGCCTGATTGCCCCCTTGGAAAGAAAAGACCGCATCGACTCCTCTCAGTGCTCTCCCACCCCTATCCCCAGTTCACAGCACCACACAGCTTTACAGGGTGTTTGAGCATGTCCTGCTGTGTAAATCTTCCTTGCTGCTTCTTTACTGATGCTACTATAAACCAAGATCATCCCCACCAACATCAGTGCGAGGCTACCCATGGCACACTCGCTGATGAGAGAACAGTCATGGTTTCTGTATTCATCTTTTACACATCTTTGCCTTAGCACTGTTTTGTTTTGCTTTCTTTCAATGAGAGAGGAACAAGAAAGCATCTTAGCCTGTGAGCAGTTTCAAGGCCCCCACGCAGCAATGCAGTTCTGTGCCAGTCAATGCCAAGCCTGAACATTTGTATCATTGCTATAAGTCTTGAGCTTTGTCTCAAGCTGAACACTCGACGTGCTGAATATAGGTGATTTCTGATTCTGGAAAGCCTCATGTTCATTCTGCAGTCCACTCATTTTACTTAGCACCATATTTTAACACTATTTTTCTCTTATTGTCAGGAGATAATAAACAATTAGGGTGGCTTAGATGCCTTCAAAGGTTTAGATGCCTACAACTCTTCTTAATACAAGCCTTCTCCAATTTTGACCAAAAAGTCTTACTAAAGATGACATACAGGATATATTATTAATTATGCCAGGATTACCATATGATGCTAACAATAGTCAGGAAAAAGATATCTGCCCTTTAGTTCCACTTACCAGAAAGACAATGCAAACCCTTTCATACTTTGCTGTTTCTCATGTCTCAAATCCTCCCTCAGTAAATCATGTCCAACAGTGAACATTGCATTATATTGAATAGTTTTGTATTCACTTCGCCAATATGCAAACAAGGGAGAGCTGAGGCAAAATGAATGTGGAACTTATGAGTGGGGATAACATGGGAATAAAATGCCTGGAGTCCCAGGAGTGGCTCGATTATGACAAACAGTGTATTAGTATTACTCTCACCCTGCTTCAAAGGGTTTTATTGAAGTGATTTGTCTTCAGCTGTGGAGGTGTGTGCCTTTCTACGTGTATGTACTCACTGCTCTGATGTATGTACACAGATATACACCTGCCCACCATATGTACACCTCATACATATTCATGCATCTGAGCCAAATAATAACTCAATTTAGCATGTTCTGTACGGGTGGGTCCAATACATTCATTCTTCATACGTGCAATGTTTCAATACATGTGCAGCCATTTACCAAATGGAGTGTCAAATTGTGATTCTTCTTCTGTTTCTTCAGACATCGTTCTTTATTAACTGCAACTTACTCCTTCCACTGGGTTCTCTGTCACTATTTAGAGGCATGTTTTAATGTATAGCTGTATATTGCCTGTTCCGTGTGCTATATGATACTGTTTGCATCCTAAATAAGCTGAGTATTACTGGTCTAAATGTTCTTAATTTTGTACAACAGACTTTTGCTTGGGTTTCGCAATTTGATGGAATATGTTTAAGAATGTAGTATGGAAGGGGACCACTTATGAAAAAGTAAAAAGTTCTTGAATCTTCAGATTCATGTTTCATAGAAAAAGCCAGTACTTTCTTTCACTATTACAAACTTATTTCTGTATTTTTTAATAAAGAATTGGATTTACTTGGTTCTATGTATGCTTTCTCTAATAAACCTTATTTTTAAAATAAGGATCTGGACTCAGTCTTTTTGCATCTGCAATGTTCATTGTGTTCAACATACAAAGCACTTTTACCTACCACTCCCTGAGGCCGAGCCTGCAGCTCTCCTAATGCCAGAATTACCTCCTATCCCGACCAGTGCAGAACTAATCTCATGTATTTATTCACCTTTCTCTGCTATGCAAATAAGAGATGGATACCGAGGTGTCAGCCTCTTGATGAATCCCCACAGCGATACATTAGCCTCGATGTTCATTTGCAGGGCAAGCAGTTTCTTTGGTTCACCACCAAATTAAGGCTGGGGTGTCAATTTGAGGCAAGGGTACAACACACAGGCAGACGCCTGCTCCCTCAGGCTGCCTCTGCATGGGCAGGCCCTGCTCTCATTTGTGTTGATGTAAATCTGAGGTGGCTCAGCTGAAGTCATTACTGTTATTCTGGATTTACACCGGGGAGAAAACAAGAGTAAAAGTTGTCCCAAGACCATAATATTTCAAGGTTGATCTGCCCCCCTTATACACTGGCAGCTAGTGGAATACTCTAGCAATGTCTCAATAAAAAGCCTGAAAAAGAGCCAAAACTCTCAGCTCAAATACCATTAAAAAACCTCCCCTAGAAAATAAGAAATGCTTTCCCTGTTATGTAGAGTCAGCTCTAGCTGTCCAAGAAATACATTGCATTGGGTGATTCCCCTCTTTTTTGCCCTTTAATTACACTTTCCTCCATGATGCTATCAACTCTACAGCATGATGAAGTTTCCCCTGAAGTCAATTTGCCATCCACGTCAGTGAAAGCGAGTGCAGACCCTGGATAATACTCTTTGGGTCCTATCTTCTTATTGCTCTCCATAATCAGATAGAAATCAGGTGCAAAAACTACTGTTACAGAAAAAGTAGATGAATCAGGACACCCTTTGATTTCATGGATTCTACACTCTCTTTATGAATCCTGAATTTAAGGTAGACTTTAAAAAAATGTTTTAAAGCTGTTTCTTCTTAGGCTATGCCTTTGCATTCTAAGACCAAAAATGAAGGCTTGTGAGACATTCAGCAGCCCAGCTGCTGCTCATCCCAGCTGTGGCTTGTCACTGTGCTTCTATGCCAGGGACAGGAGAAAGAGCAGGAAAGTACATATCCCGGTGCTGAGAGGCCAAAGGCCTTGGCAGAGTAGACAGGAGGCCCTGGGCCAACTCCTGCTGATGGCCAGAGGTTCCTCTGCCTGGTATGGATGCTCATATTCCAAGTGGGTCATGGAATTAGGTCCCAGTTCATACAACAAGCCTGACTTAAGCCGTATATTTCCCTTGTGCCCTTAAACAATCAAGTGCAGCGTTTTGGCTCTTCTGACGAGGAGAAATTTGCCTTTTTTTCACCAGACAGTTCTTTTATCTCCACGCTTTAAAGCCAGAAGAAAGTTTTCCTTCAGACTGAATATATTTAGAAGCTGTCTGAAGTCATTTAGAGCCTGGTTTCTGAGGTGAAGCAATTTAACTTCATCGCTGGTTTATGTGTCTGCAAAGGCCTCCGTCGCCTCAGTTTGAAGCTCAGAGACTGTCTGCAATAAATAGTGGGGGGAGGGAGAAAGCTCCTTCCTTTGATTATAAGAAGTGTGTAGAGTAGACTGGACTTCAGGAAGCCAGCATTGATCTCGAAGATCACTGAATAACACGGGCCAGGAGGCACTTTCATTTACTATTCTGTCTAAAGATCCCAGCTGGGCCTCACGTCCCAGCTCCACAAGGAATCATACAAGGAAATAAGACATCAGCATTCCTGCCTTGCACGGCCAACAGACCATGGTTTAGATTTTGGGCAGTGGATGAATATATATATATATGTGTGTGTGTGTGTGTATCTATATACATATAGAGATGTGTGTATAAAAACATATACATGCACATATATGGAGACAGCAAAACACCATTTGACAAAACTGGCCAAATGGATGCCTTCTATAACTATTATATAAATTATTATTTTGTTTTTCTTCCGCTAATTACCTGGTGTGATGGCAACAGGGGCCTGGCTGTCCTTCCTTGTATAAGATCTTGCCCCATACAAGACCGTATGAGTTGCTTGCTCATGCAGCTGTCTGCCTCTTGCACATCTGTCAGGAACCTGTGGTCCAATAGCTGAGATATGGAAGGTGATGATGTTTCACACAGCCCTCTGCAAAGACTGTTTATCTGGTACTACCACGCAAAAGGGGAGTGTAATATGCCAGGGTGGTTCCAGGTTTTTCAGATCTCTGGAAGGGAAGCCTGCCCACCTTTGCCATGGTAATTTACACTAAACACATCAGGGAAGGATTTTCATATGCTGGTATTTTGAGGAAAACTTCTGGTTAAAAATTATGTCCAGACAAGACGTGTTATTAAGCTGGAAAAAACTGTCGGGAGATGGGAGTTGCTTCCCATGCCCTTGCCTCACTCTGCAAATCCAGGAGAAGGATCAGAGAGCTCCAGCTCAGCAGAGATTTACTCTGGAGACAATGTTGTGCACTTCTGAAACACTGTAAATAATTCCAAGATCTGTCTGTATGAGAGCTCTGGGAGGGAAAAACAACCCCTGTTCATGCATCTATCTGCCAATGCCTTCTTGACTGCATCCATGCCACCGACGGCTGAGCAGGACTTCCCTTCCCAGCTGTGCATAGGCCCCTCTGACATCTGGCACAGAAAGCAAAGAGCAAGAGCATACGTGTCCTTCACAGACATCCTCAGTGCCCTGTTAGTGCCTAGAGAGCATGAAGGAGAAAGATGTATCCCGAGCAGGGTTGCAGAGCTGGGTCTGAGGACAGGGTAGTAGGAGAATGGATAAAAGCCTGGAGATAAATGAGAGGCTGGGAACTGGTGGTATTGCTTGAGACTGGGAGAAAATAGGAAAGACAGGAATTGTAAGCAAGATGGGAATATGTTGAAACAAACAAAGAAACAAACAAACAAAAAAGTGGGACAAGTTGGTGAAGGAACTACGGACAAAGAGAGAAGAGATTGTGATGGCCTGTAAGAAGGCACAGTGCTGGTTCTAGGGTTCTCTGAACCTGGGAATCACTGCAGGGACCTGGAGAACCCATGAAGAACTGCAAGCAGCAGCGACTGAATCTGCTTAGGCTCCCCCACTGGCATTTCAGGAGTGGCTGCAGCAGGGATTGAAGCCTTGCCAGCCCACAAACACGCTCCCCATGACACCATGCCAGCCACCGAGGAGCACAGGGCACTCTGGTGCACTTCCACCCCTCAACCCCAGTAACCCTGGCACCCCTCTCCCGGTCCCACTCAGACCCCTGGCTTTTCCTCCCCAGCGCTGGTTTTTCCATTTCTCTCTTGCATTCATTTTTATCCCTCTGGCTTTTTAAACTGATGGAAGCTCTTTGTTCAAAAATAAGCCCTCTTTTGAAATAGTGTTACTTCTCTCCTTGAACTTTTCCCTGTGAATGACTTGACATTAAGCTGATAGTTACTCTTAACCAATTGTTAACCTATTAGTGGAGACCATAAAAATTACTGAAAGGCCAGGGCTAAAGCTGTTTAAATGAGAAATATTTCTACAGAACTCCCCTGAGACGAAATAAAAAAGCTCCTGCTGACAGAGCGGCTGCCAGTTTCAGACTAACGGGTTTGAAGATGATGTTTTGCTAACAGCAGTTAATCAGTAAATTCCCATTACTAATAAGGCCATCACTCTTGGCTGAAGCCACAAATTACATGTTATGTTTCTCGGTGCTGAAGATAAAGTGTTCTTTAAATTTTGCATCTGCAAATGTAATGTTTAGCACAAAACACCATCAGGAAAAACAAGAGGAAAATTGAAAAAATGTCACACACATTCTGCATCAATTTGCTTCTCTTCTCTGTCACTAAAATTACATATCTTTTTTGTTTTGGTATTTATTGCCACCTTAAAATTTATATTTAGGTGGGGAATAGAAACCATGGGCGCTGAGTTTTGATCTCAGGCATGCTGCTGCTGCATGAGAGGCATCCTGAAGTCAGGCATAGCCTGATGTAAGTGAAATCAGAACTGGCTCCTGTCACAAGGCAAAATTAAAAAGAAAACAACTTGAAAAGTTTCATTATTATGCTGCATCTTGATTGTCATCCAGATCTTTTGCTCGCTTACAGCATTGCAAGTCTGGCTTCCTTCCACTGATGCAATCATCATTCCAGATTTCAACTCTCTTACTAGAGAGTAGGATTTTTGCCATTAGTGTCCAAAGAAGAGTACAGAAATGTGTTTTATTATGGTTAGAGAGCTGGAGGCACTCCTTGATTACCAGTCCCTTTTGTACTGCTTTCCCCGTCCCAGACACAGCCAAATTCAGAATCCATCCAGTTGCTTGGAAATGGAAGATGAAAAGTGCCAATAGCTAACTCGACAGCAGGGGTTTTTTCCAGTATGAAATGTTCTTTATCTACATTTCCAGAGACAGTCGTACAGAAGTCAGCTGCTTTAGGCAAAACTCCTCCCTCCAGTGCCAAATGAGGTTTGCAGGGACACGGCAGCCTCACTTCTGCTGTCCACTTACTTCATAAGAAAGTGTCTACGTGCCTGAAACCCCTCCATGACCTTCAGCAGCAACTTCAGACTTACTGGGCTGTTGGTAAGAGTGGGATTTTGCCCTGCACTCTTAATTCTGCATAGAACCAGGTGCACACATAGAGGCAGACACAGGCCAACCCACAGCAGTGACCACGGTCCCACTCAGTGTTGGTGGATGTTGGTTGGCCTGTGGAGCACATAATTCAGCCTCTGTGCTTGTGTGCAGGGTGCAGGCAGGAGGCCCTCGCCATTGGTGCTGATGGGGGTGTTTCCCCTATTCTCCTCTCCTTCCCTATCAGCGTTGTGTTTGGAACCAAAGCCCCCTTTTCTCCAATGCTGCTGGGCAGCTGCTTTCCGGAGCATGCAAAAAAGCCATGAAGGAGGCTGGTGTGGTGGAGTACAGGCAGCAGACAGGAAATATGGTGCTTTGGTTCAAGGGAAGTTTCTCCCTCACAGGGGAAAATGCTGAAAGACAGCAGTTGTTTTGAAGGAGAATGTGTGGCCCAGGAGAATACAAAATATGTTGTGCACTCCATGGTATCCTTGCTGGAGCAAGCAGTGCCTGTCAGAGGTCAAGAAGGGCTCAAGACCAGAGAGTCAGAGCTTGGTACCAAAGTGCCTTTTAAATCCCTGGCGCTGTGTTTTCTTGGCACCGAAAAGCTCGCCTGTGAATTTCTCAGTCAAGATGATGCCGGCTGGTGATGTCTGGTGTTTTCTTCTTCACTTTCATTTCTGTTAACACATCTTCTGCTTTCTCTTCGAGCTATGTACAGTTTCCTTTTGGGTGGAATTCTGTATTTTTTGGCTGTGCTCTACTTTCTACATTTTCTGCACATATTTTCCCACTTTTGCTTGCACCTCTGTATCCTTCCTTCACTTAGCAGCTAACCTTGTATTAATCATTGCTTCCCTGTCCCTTGCTCTCCTCACTTAGAACAGCTTGATTCTTGTCTTACAGCTTTGTATTTTCCGCCAGAAAATCTGCTTCCAGGTGGATCCCTCCTTCAAGATCACTGTCTAGGAAACAAAACGTCAGCTAGGAGTTTTCTGCCTTGAACCAGGAAATGCTGACAGCCATGAAATTCAAGTTCCAGGGAACAGGCCTAGAAAGCTGGGAGCTCATTTTCTGTTGTAGATGTACAATATGAAGGCTGTCAGTGGCCTCAGAGCAGGCCAGTGCAATTCTCAGTCTTTCTCTTCCTATTGCTAGGGATGCCCAGTTTTAAGTTAATTCTGTCAAGTTACCTCAGCTTTACCTCAGTGCACCTACCGGCACAGGGCACTTAATAACAATTCTTTTCTGAACAACTTTAGACAGTATTTCTCAGGTGCTGGCATCCACCTGAAGTTTTAGCTGCCACAAGCTTAAAATTAGGCACAGTGAAGCAGGATACATTGTCTTCTGTAGAGACACATATACATACACGAACACATGCATACACGTGAATGCCTGTCTGCACCCCGACCCTGAGCAGTGATCACCACATACAGCAAACTGCACATCCCAGAGATGGGAGATGAACCTGGTTTCTATTTGAAGCCTCTCCCAAGCACCCTGATTGACGAAGCGTTCAGCTTTCCCAAACTACTGCCTCCATGTGTTGCTCTGAAAGAGCTTCAACTGGACCCACGCCAGTGAAATCCTTTCCAGCTTATCTTCCTGAGTAAATCCCTGGCTATTTCCTTTTGACCTTCTACCTGCTAGCCCTTTGACCAGTTTGCACAGCTCAGCCAGAGGGTAGAGGCTCAGGGACGCTGAGATCCTTCAAGTTTTACCCATTAAGTCCCCACACTGAGTCAAAACCCTTTCTCTGTGGGGCAGCCAGCCTCACTATGACTGGTGTCTCCATTGCCACAAGCAGCTACTTCTACATCAGGGACAAATGTCCCAAACTGTGACCCTCAGGGCTGTTTTTAAATGTCACCTCCACCAAAAGGTCCCTAAGGACCGCATCCTTCACCAGGGAAGCGTCCTGGGGACCCTAACAACTTGATTTTGAGCATGGGCAGTGGTTTCTAAGCCCTCACCAGAATAAGAATCTCCACCTTACTCATACTTTCAAGGTACACAAAATAAACATCCTTCTGCCTTATGTCATCTGGCAGGGGTTTTTAAGATTTCTCCTGGGAGATGCAGGTTCTACCACCTCACTGGTTAGCACGCAAAACAGAGAAATCATAACACCCTTCACTGGGGCTGTAAATTTATGATGGCATGTTCCACACCTCAACAAGCCATCTAGTCACCAACCTGCCAAATAAAAGACCTGCCACCACGTCACCAGGTTGTCTTTTGGAAGGACTGGGCTCTTCTGAGCTTCTGAACGAAAGGGCATTGGCCCCTAGTTCCAGGAGGATAAGGCTATGAATCCTAATTGAAATTAAGTACCTCCTTCAGCAAATGGAGTTCATCCACTCTGGGATGAGGGCATAAAATTTAAGGCAAGCCCTTGTCTGTAATGCTTCTTCTCAGTAAGCTTCATGAGATCTCAGCCTTCACACACTCACAAATGAAGGGGCATCTTGTGCAGTGGCAGGAGCATAGAAGTCAGATCATAGAGTTTTGAGTACTGTTACAAAAGGGATGGTTTACAAATCTCCTCCTGGGCATTTAACAGAGTCAGCTAGCCCAGCTGAGTTGGGAGAAAGCTCTCATCTGAAAATAACAAACTCGCAGTTGACTGTGGGGATGGGGGAGGCAGGAACGGGGTGGTTTTGCTCTAAATTTCCAGATCTTGATTTTCCATTTCCACACATGAAGCTGTCTCCTGTGTTTTATTTATCCAGTTTGAAGTATTTTGGCTGGGTCTTGATTTTATTGACTTGGGTATTTTTGTTGGCTCTACCATCCCTCATCAGCAGGGACTGAGAATGAGTCCTTCACAGCCAAACCCCTGCCCTATTACTGCCTGTGAACAAGAAGCACCAACAGTAGCCATGGGTAGCAGTGGTCTTCCACCTTCTCCAGAGGAAAACAACCCAAAAGAGTATGCAAACCTCCAAGGCAGTCTGTTATATCAGAAGGAAAAAACCCTCTGTTAGAACAAATGGAGTACTCTGGGTTTCCTTTGGGGGTTACCAGCAGTGCTAGTGAGGTGACTGGTTGCTTCTTTTGCAGAGAGCTGTGAAGTAAGGGTTTTCAAATGTGGACTGGTTCACTTTAAGCCAGCCATCTAGTTCCACACACCAGTTGCAAGGACCTAGAACTGCAACCTTTGTTTAGTTCAGAACCAATTTCAAATGAGTAATCTGGGTAAGAGGCTCTCCAGTTTAAGAAGTAAACTGAATTAGAAAGCATGATTAATTGCAACAGCTTACTTAGCTTCAGATTTCGTTTCTTTGCATGCTTACCAGAGAAATCACAGCACCTACATTTGCTGCAAATAAAAACACTATTCGTGTTAACTGATTTTTATATTGTATATTTATTACCTAGAGTTTCATGCTACATGCTACATGTGTGGTTTAACAGTCTGCAGCCCACCTCTGGCTCAGAACGGATGCTTGTGTTAAAGCTCCACAAGGAGAATGCTGCAACTTCAAGACCCACCACAACACAGAGTCCAGCACAACAGAGGTTTCCCAAATGCATCTGACCTATCCTCAGGCTACGAGCAAACATGCACTGAGGGAAGAGCCCTGCTGGTCACAGGAACCATGCAGGCTCCAGCTCAGGGGTTTGAGAGGAGCTTCAAGTTGCAAAGCCTGTGTCAAGCCTGGAGCCGTGGACAGAGAGAAGAGGGAGCTGGATGGAGGCTGAGTAGCACAAGGCAGGCAGGACTGCTTAAAGATGCCTTGAGTTAAAAGGGAAGGATGCAGAAAAAAAGCAAGTAAAAATTAGTTATATCTCTTAATATTTAAAAAAATTAATTGGAGATTCATCCAAAATTTAAAGGGTCAGTCATTTCTGAGTGCACAATAGCACTGTTTGCTTTTTTATATTTTGTTCTCTTAAATTATGACCTCTGCCTGAATGTTGCCATTTCAAAAAGAGCAGAACAATTTTTTCCCTGTCTTTTTATTTTTTTCCAACTTTCCACAAAACCCTTCACCTCCAGCTAGAGAGGAGGCCTGGAAAATTTCAG
Organism: Oriolus oriolus; assembly: GCA_013400235.1. Lineage (NCBI taxonomy): Eukaryota > Metazoa > Chordata > Aves > Passeriformes > Corvidae > Oriolus > Oriolus oriolus. Next base: position 161,611 of record VXBT01004747.1, read on the forward strand.
CCTTCTAGGTGAAACTTTTGGATAGTTGCAACACAGTGAAAACAGGGAGATATAACATAATGGAAACGCTTTGGCAGCCTTACTTACAGCTGTCACCAACGTTCCAGCCTTAATGAAAACTTTCCTGAAGCGAGGCTGGGGTAGAAGCATTAACCCAAAGAGGGCCTTTCCTGACCTCGCTGTGGTTTGCAGGCAGGCTGAGCCCCCCGAGACAGAAAACTGCTCAAGTAGCCATGTTCCGTATTGGAAGAGGCTTGCATCTGTAAATCAGAATGTTATTTCTGCCCAGGATTTAATTCCCTTCACCTTGGGGTGAGAGGCCATGATGACTTGCCCACAACGAGAGCTTTCTGCATTCCTGGTTTGCAGAAAATCCTGTCTGGTAATCCTCGAGCACCAGCAGCGCAGCTCTGGCCAGCTTCCCTGGACCTGCCATCCCACCGCCCGCCAAGTTTCCATGGAAAGGACACTCAGCCTCGCCTGACAGGAGACAGAGATGTTGTGTGCTAAACTGCTGGACTCCCAGCAGACTCAGACAAACAGACCTTGGCTCCTGGCTCGCCCTCCCTCACAGAGCACCCCTGACTCTGCAAGGTCAAGAGCGCGAGCCTCACTGCAGCACCCCAACCAAGCGGGAAAGGGTGCACCAGGGCTTCTCTCACCACAGCTCTGTCCACAGCAGTCCCAGACAAGGAAACAGAGCTCCACCATGTCCAGCCAATCCAGTTCAGGGAGTAGGCACACTTGGCCCCCTCCAAAAAGATCTGCATTTGCTCTAGCTGGCATTTCTGAGAAAGGTTTGTGGCGTGTTCTGCATTGTTGGCTGGTTTGCAACATTTAGAAGTAAAATGTGTTCTAGGTTATAGAATCATAGAATACCCTGAGTTAGAAGGGTTGATGACCCACAAGGATTATCAAAGTCCAACTCATATTATACCCCACTGGCAATCCACACCAACTGTATGGTCTTGAAACTCCACTATCCCAGTGGCTTCCAGGGAGAGCAAAACCCAACCAGCACTTCACTCATCATCACTTGTAACTCCGTTACCTGAAAATCTCATTCATATAAAACCAAGATGCTGATTTAGTATTTGTCACTTAATTAAATATAATTAAATTATTATATTTTAATTACATTTTAATTAATAATTAAAATAATTAAATTTTGGTCCAGACTTTTACAGTGCTGCTTATCTTCAAGAATTCAAATAAAAGAGTTTTCCTCATTACTTTGCAAGGTTCTGCACCTGGGCTAGGGAATAAAGAGGCTGAGAGCAGCCCTGTGGTGGAAGACTTGGGGGTTCTGGTGGCTGAGAAGCTGGACATGAGCCAACAGTGTGCACTCAGAGCCCAGAAACCCAGTTGTGTCCTGGGCTGCATCAAAAGAGGTGTGACCGGCAGGTCGAGGGAGGGGATTTGTCTTTTCTACTCTGTTCTTGTGAGACCTCACCTGGAGTGCTGCATCCAGGTCTCCAAAGAAAGGACATAGAATTATTGGAGCAAGTCCAGAGGAGGACCACAAAAATGGTAAGAATGCTAGAGAACCTCCCCTATGAAGATGGGCTGAGATAGTTGGGGCTGCTCACCCTGGAGAAGGAAAGTCTCCAGGGAGACCTTAGAGCATCTTCCAGTGCCTAAAGGGCTTATAAGAAAGATATAGGGACACACTTTGTGAGCAGGTTTAGCAGGGCCTGTAGCAATAACACAAGGAGTAATGGTTTTTAACAAAAAGGGGATACATTTAGATGAGATAAAAGGAAAGATTATTTCTCAGTGAGGGTGGTGAAACACTGGAACAGGTTGCTCAAGGAGGTAGTGGATGCCCCATCCCTGCAAACGTACAAGGCCAGGTTGGGTGGGGCCCTGAGCAACCTGGTGTCATTGAAGATGTCCCTGCTCACTGCAGAGCAGTTGGGCTGGGTGACCTTTAAAGGTCCCTTCCGGCCAAAACTATTCTAAGATTCTGTGATTACTTTCTTATTATGTGTCTAATTGTCTGATAATATACCTAATTTCAAAAGTGGCCTGAGGGCTGATTCTGAAGAGAAATAGCATGCTTTCTGGCTGCTGAAGTGCCTCAGAGGAGAAATACCTCTGTTGCCAACACACCCATATGATGGGCTTAAGTGGCTGCCCCATGAATACACTGAGTGAGTACCCTTCATGCTTTTGGGGTCTTTTCTTTACCCACAGAAGCCCCAGTGTTGCACAGAGCCCCAGTGCTGGACTTCAGAGACCACTGCAGGAGACCCACAGCTAGAGGGGGTGTCATTACAGTCAGGGTAGGTGGGAACAACCCTGAGCTGAGTGAGGGCTGAGAAGTCATGACGACCAATTTCTTGTCTCCCCACCATCACAACACGAAATATTGTTCCAGCTTTCTGGGACAGAAGGGCTGCAGCACATGCACAGAACAAACTGTAAAAACATCACAGCCTTGGGGCAGCCATCGAGGCCAAAGTAAGTGCAGGTGTACTTGGTCAGCTGCCACATTGTCACTGGACTGATAACCTTGTATGGAGTCCCAGTCCTGTAAATGAAAGGCAGAGCAGAAGGAAACACTGTCCTCTTGACCCTCGGGCTTCTGAGCATCACTGAGGTCCGAGGATGTTTGGTTGTGTTTTCACACAGGCACGTGCTGCACGTTACCTGTATGTCCATATGACTCTTGCATCACTACAGAGAGAGTATTGGTTTATATTGATACACACAGATTTTTTGGTGTCTATCAGTCATGAGTGAGTCAGGCTTGTGGTGACAGCTGCCAGTTTTGCTCTGTAAATGCAACTGATCATTGATTTGGAAGAATATAGTAAAAAACAATGATAGCTTATGTGTTTTTCCTCCTGTCCCCCTAAAAGAGGGAAGTTTCTGGCCGAACAGCTTGAGGATTGCCAGAAAAGCAGTTGATTTTGCATCCAGCATAACTGAGGTATGGGAAAGAATGGGTAAAGGATCCTCTAACAGCAAATCTACCACGGGTGAAGAAAGTTTCTGTTGTGTCAGAAGCTGCTTGACACAAAGCTGCTGCCTCCCCTGCTCCACTGCTAGTTTCTCCCTCCCCTCGTCCTCCTCCTCCTCCTCCAAATCCCTTCCTCCCCCAGGATGAAGCAAACAGCAACAGAAATTTTTGCAGAGTTAATCCAAGTCGGGGCTAACAGCTTCCAGGAGAGGTTTGGAACAAACAGCTGGGGCTGCTGGCAGAGGTTAGAGGAAAAAATGAAAAATAATAATAAAAAGCAGTTATCATTTGTAAAAGGCTGACTGGCTACTGTTTAACAACCCTACCTGTGACCAGGATGATACTAATATTAAAACCAGGGATACCAGTGATGGCAAGTGCTTGGAAAACATTACATTTAAGCACAAAGGCTCTTAGAGGATCAGTTCACATCTTGCTGACATACAGCTATCAGGCCACTCAGAGTCTCTAAGATATATGAAGCAATTGAAAGGACACATACTGTAATTACAGGGATATACAGATATGCATGTTTCAACCTCAGCTTCAGAGCAATAAATCCTTTCGAGGCAGATAAATCTTTGGTTGGGAAGAGAGGACTCTTGCCGCTGATTCCTGTAAAGTAAACGTGCTCTCACATTAATAAGCTTTTAAAGTGAATAGTTTCATTGATTTTGCTGGGGTTCCTTGCAGAAGTGAGGATCGTAATGTTTCTTCCAAAGAAATCTGACCGGGACATATTTTTACGATGTATTTCAGGCACATTTGCAGTAAAACGTAGAAACTTTTCCAAATTGCGGGGCCACTGTGTTTCTTTATCATTATTAAGCCAGTGATCTACAACAGACAGCATTTTTCTACACAGTGTTCCTTGATACGTTTCCTGCCAGCAGGTAAGACGTGATGGTTTTCCTATCGCACAAGGGAATAACCATGCCAATATTACTGTTTCTTGCACCCTGCATTTACGGCACCAGTGGATGAAAAACAAGGGCACAAGGCTCACAAAATGCCAACAACTGAGTTTTGAGTGTGTGTATCTTCAGGGTTTGCCATTGTGTAATCAATGGATTGACTTGATCTGGTTTTTCGTGTGCAAGTGGTTGCCTTAGCCACGGCAGAATTGCCTAGAAGCCCAAGTCCATTTCAGACTATAGCATCTCTCTGACTGGCACTCAATGGAAGCATCAGAAGAAGATGCAAAGACCACAGATATATCCAGGTGTTTTGCCAGTCCCTGTCAGCTAACAGCTGGCTTGTGCCCTGGAAAACCTAACTCTGTTAGTCTTTCTGTAAACGTGTTATCCTTTTAAAACTTCCTCTGCCTCCAAAGTACGGTGGCAGTGGTATCCTCAGACTAATATGTAATGCTAAGAAATCCTCATACTGACTTTTTCATTTCTTTCCACACTGCGAAGGGTAAGTAGCACTATTTAACCTACCCCTCCTTTGCCATTATTCAGTGATTCTCTCCTTGCAAGAATGGTTGTATCCATTTACCTCTCCTTTGCTTGTAAACCTTTCCACACCTCCAACTGTTTTTTCCACCCATCCTTAGTACCCATTTCTCTCCCCCATAATTATGTCCAGGTAAGCAGGTCCAGCTCAAGCACAGCATGGACTATTTCATATTACTCCTGCGGTACTCTATACGTAGGGGCTGGCATTCATCTTATTCTGTGCCAACAAGGTCTTTGGATTGTTTTTTCCTATTCTCTAGACAGTCTGTGACCCTGAGGGGCTCAGTCACTGGCAAGGACTATTTAGACAACACAAATAATTAACCCTTAATTAGCTGAAACCTCCAAGTCTAGCCAAACCCTTAAGCAAGGCTTAAGTTAAGTTCAGTGAGGTTTGGGAAGCTCGGTGGCTTGCAGGATTGTCTCTTTTTTTCTCTGAAGTACTTTCCCAATTAAGCAGTAGTTTAGAAGAGGCTGAGGAATTTGGATCGTTATAGGTGACAGTCCCTGGGAGCTCTGAGGAAAGGGCCGGAGGGAATAGTCCCCTCTTGCACTTGAGCAATGAGGTGACTGCCCTGGAAATCACTTCTTTTAGTGTCTTATTAGTATTCTGACACGCTGCTCATCCTATTAAAAATTACCTTGTCACCGGTGCCTTTACTAACTGTCATAAGCATGGATGGGGCATTAACAGGCAATTCATTAGCTGTGCTCTGTTCCAAGCTCTGAAGCTATCCACAGCTGCTGAGGAAGGGTTTCTTCTACAGGGGATGGAGCCTGCCCTAGAAACAGCCACAAAGATGCACACACCTTTAAGTAGGTGGCCTAGGGGTCACGGCATTGTTTTCCCCAGTGTTGCCTGCTGAACAAGATCAAGTCCATTTCCCCTCTGAGTCAGAAAAATGTGGGGAAAGCCATAAAAATAAAGGGACTGTCAAGAACATGGGCAGGAGAGGGGCAGAGAAGTATTTCGAAGGAACAGCATCACTGGTCTTCACCCCAAATATTTCTTGTATTTTTTCAAAAAGGATTCCTGGAGGGAAAAAAAAAGGTGCAGAAAAGTATTCCATTTGGCCTGGGAATCCAAATTCATGAATTAATTTTTCTGTTCTTTTAAAGATAGTGGTTGTTGGTACTTCGTTAATTAATTTCAATGATAGGAATTAACAGTACAGCTAAAGATACAGAAACTTTACAGAACTTCTTAAAGATAAAATCCCAAAGAAGTATGTGGGAATCACTGTTCAAAGATCTACACCTCTTTTTTAAATTTTATAAGAGCTGTGGAAATAACTATTTCTCTCGGTTCACTTTTACAATAATAACTCTTTGGACACGAAGAAATATCAATTTTTTTAGTTTCTTTTTATCTTTCAAGTTGCTTTCTACATCCAATTTAGGTTAATTCTGATCCCAAAGTGACATTTCTTCTATTAGTTTCTCTCTTTAAGGTTGTGGTGCCTTGCACACCCCACCTGACTCATGGCATCCTACAAGAAGGCCTATTTATATATATCTTCTTTGGTTTTGTATTTGTTTCTATGGAATATAATATGCAGGAAATCTGCATATGCCTTTTTGTTTGAGAAGAGGAAACTTCTTCAGTGAGGCATTCTCTGTGCTTAAATTTAGAGAACAGAGTATAAAAGCAGTTACATGGAAGCACAATCCAGAGTTATCCTCTGCCAAAAACACCATCTCAGCTCTCTAGCTGTAACAGACCATACACAGGGGAAGCAGCCCTTCACCCTCTGCTCTACAAGCATAACTCAAAAGGAGAGCCATGGAGAGATCATCCTGACATCATGTGGGATTAACAGAGCTAATCCAAGAAATCATCACATTGTAAAGGATTCTTTGGATCAGATACATTCACAGAATGGGATCATTTCCTTTTAAATGTGCTCTGCTTTCCCTTCCAGGGTCTGCATTTCCAGGTGCAGACAAAGGATTTTCTGAGACATCATTTAACCACTCACAGTCGTGCAAAGGGGCAGCTCTAGGTTTATGCACAGTAGAGGCCAATGTCAATCTGCAATGAACTCTAGAGTTCATAATGAAGAACAGGTGAGAAATCAGTTTCCTGTTCTTTACCTGGGGGACAAGGAACACTGTTTTGGGACCTGGCTCCTCAGTAGACATCATAAATAACTACACACAAAACAGAGAAAAAAAAAGCTTCTCTATTTCCATGAGTTAAGCACATACTTCAGGAATAAGTTAATCACACTGTTGTTTCCTGTCTCCTACCAATAAAAGGAGACTTATTTTAAGTATGGTGCATACTGGTCTCCAACAGAGCCACTCAATTTTTACAAAGAACTGTTGGATCATGTTGGCAAAATCCACCAGCTCACTGACTCCAGGTTTATTGGAACTGCCAGATCCTGGGAGATGGCTTCCCAGCAGGGAATCAAGGCCTGGAGAACAGAAGCCTGCAGGACTGCCTACAGGAATGAGAGGTATCCCATGGCAGGGACCTTGGCAATGTCATTCCTTTGGAGACCAAGTGTGCCATTAGAGCAGCCCTGTAAGAGATGCACCTGCCCGCAGCGGGTGTAAAACCCTGCAGCCCCACAAACCTTGTTGTGATCAGGTTTCAGGGCCAGTGGACCTGCGCTGCCAGTTCAAAACATGGCAGTGCTGACCCCAGAGATCTGCCGTGGCACTTCTGCCCCTAAATCACACACATTCGGGTAACATTTGGGTCCTTCATTCCTACTGAAGTGCTTAGCTTCCTTGAAACCTCTCAGAGATTTCAATGCTTTTGACGCAAGTAGGTTCCTCCGCAGCTTCGATGGATCCACCCCAAACACCGAGCTTTTCATATCCGCAGGACCCCGCAGAGACCCGGGCATCACCCACGGCCGACACCTGACGGCTTACAAGTCATCCTGAGAGCAGGGGCTGCAAGAGGCGTTTCTCGCCATCCATCACTCCGTGGGGAGAAGCGGCTGAGAGGGCGATGGGCTCCGACCCCGCTCCGGGTCTCGGCCGCGCACCCCGCGGAGCCGCCGTCGGGCGCAGCCAGCGGCGGGGCCACCTGCCCGGAGCGCGGCTGACACCTTGTGGCTGCCAGCCCGCACGTCGGCCCCGGCCGGCGGGCAGCGACAGGCGGCGGCCGCGGCTTCCTCAGGGCCGGGGGGCCGGGGCGGCGGCGGGACGGGCG
>VXBT01004747.1:169236-230594 GCA_013400235.1 Oriolus oriolus
GGCGGGAGGGGCCGCGCTCGCTTGGACACCGCTCGGTCCCCACGGAGCGTCCCTGCCGCTGCCCGCCCCCTCAGCCCCGCCGCCCGGCGCGCCGAAAGGCTCCGTGTTGGCTCAAACCGTTCGGCGCCAGAACTGGGACGCGGGAAAAGGCCCGCTGCGGCAGCAGGACACGGGCTCGGGGTCTCTCTCCGCCCGGCAGTGGGTTCTCGAGGCTGCTCCTGTTCCCCCACCGTTCCTTTGAACCACACCTTCCCCATGCTCCAGCGGCAATCTGCACCGCAAGGCACCCTGGAGATTTCGGGAACTGGTATTAACAGCAAAGATCGTTTGTGTCTGTCTTGTCAGAAAGCACAAGAACGTGGCTTGGCTTTTTCATCAGAGAAAGAGCACGTGCTTTGGACAAAAAGGGGCCGGTTGAACGCGGGCTGTGCCATCCTCCATCTCTTTGGGGTCCTGCTGAGACCTGCTGGTCTTTCTCTTCCTCAGTAATTACCAGCAGCATCTGTAATTATAAAAAAAAAAACCAAACCCGCACACATTTTTTCTCTGAGGTGTCATGGTTATACGGTCCCACTTTGCATTCGGAGTACAGGAGCAGGGCAGACTGTGGTAATGAGGCTGGCTGGCCATCCCCAGCCCAGCTGGGGTGAGTGGCAGAGCCTGGCAGAGCCGGCTGGCACATTCTGGGGACATCATGAACTCAGGTGATTGCCAGACTCCGAGGTGAAGTTACAGAGAGGCCTCATCTGACTTCACTCATGTGGCGTTTCATTAAAGGACTTTGTGCCGATCAGAATGATGGAGCATAGGCCAGCGTGTTGGCTCTGCAGGCTAATTAGTCTCTCAGACCTTCTGCTCCTCTGGAAGTCCCAGCCCGGCTGGGCAGGACGGGGCTTTGTGTTGCTCGTGTCGAGTGGCCAGGTTCCACATCTGTGGTGCTGGTATTTCACTGGTCTGCGGGGCTCTCATTTGGCCTATAAACCACAAACATCTGCTGGGGTTATGGTCGGCTTGTTGGCTGATTTCAGCAGGGGTGGTGACCTGCTGTACTAGTCAATCAGTTCTGGAAGAGCAAACTGGATGCAATGTGGAGGAGTTTGAGAGAGCAGGAAAAGCACTCAGCCAGTCAAAAACAAAAACTAGGTTAAAAAAAGAGCTGTGCAAACGGTAAAATGCTGCAGCTTAATAGCCTGGGCAAAGCACATGCTTGTGCCCAGGTGTCCTTGGTGTTTTCCACACATTCTCTCCCTCAACAGCTAAATATTATTTTTTAATGCATATTGACACTAGAGCACGCTGGTTTATCAACCCAATATGGTAAGCAAAAATCTAGAGTCACTTAAGAGGAAGGAAATTACAAGAAGAAAATGTGCCTCACGCCCACACTGATAAAGTACACTTAATTTCATTTAGTCAGGGAATAGTTTATTTTAAAGTGATATAACAGCGATAAATGCACCGTAATAGCTCAGATCGCAGTGACATCCTCAGCTGTTAATGCGGATGTCGTGTGTGTCTCAGAGAAATGTCATCATAGTTTGGCAGTCTGAGGAATGACGTGTAAGAGACTAACTCTGCTCTCCATCACAGCAGTGCTGGCTGGTAAAATTTCACCGACTCTTCCCTCTACTTTCTTTGGATTGACACAGACAGACACTAAGACAGGAATGGACTGTCAAGGCTCTCAGTGTTCAGCTGCATTTCTTTAAAAAAGAAGTCCCTGCTGCTGGTCTGATTCACCTCTCTTCTGTGCCAAGGTAGATCCAGACTGATTCTGGAGGATTTGCACTGGCAGACAACAGAGATGTCCTTTCTTAAATGAAATTTATAAAGTTCTTCCCATGTAAATGCAGTTTAGATGCAGGAGTTTGGGTGAAGAACTGTTGAAACGACTTATCCCACCAGTTACTCTATAGTCTCACTGAGAATTTATTTCCAGGTCAAGCAGGGCAGTACATGCTGAGAAGGCAAGGATGGAGCACAGCTCTGTGTAAATAATACCTTAGGCCTGAACTGGACCAATTGCTGCTGGCAAAACAGGCTCTTTTTTCAGGAACTTGGTCCAGTTGGGACTTCCAGCAAATGAAAGTATTTTATAGCACAACCGTGTAAACTACTTAGGGATTTTGAAAATAAACAAATAAAAGCAAAGATACTGTTCCTGTGCCTCAGTGTCTGATAATTTCCCAGGAGCATGGATGGCTGAAAAAAGATCTCTTTTCTGGTGGTTACATACCCTGCTATTTCAGGGATGTCACTCACTGGACTGCGTTATCAAAAACATTTAATGAATCTCCCCTTGGATTTGCATTCCCGAAGAAAGCCACAGCAGCCCAGACTGCAACTTATGGCAGCCTAACTGCTTCTTGAGGCCATGCTTACCCTGCTGGGTGACCTCCTTAAGTCTCCCAAAATGCACAGAGTGCTTGATCCCCTTAGGAGCCCTTAACAAGCCCAGCCAGAGCATCGGCCAGCATGTATCCCTGTCAAAAGGCAGGGGCTGGACAGGAGCAATGTGAGGAGACTTCTGTAAAAAGCAGTCTACAAACCTGTGAGCTTAACGGATGGTGAAATACATGATACTTTTTTTTTAATCAAGTGTTGTATTTATTAGAGTAGGGAATAAAAATTTCCATTAGATTCTATATGGTGGGAAGGTTATCTCTTTCTTTTGAGTTCTCCTGGATTTTCCTGTGAGAGCAAATGTGTCTGACTGATAATGTGTGGCTATCAGACACAAGGAAAATTATCTAATTTATAGCCTGCACTGAGAAAGCTACCAGCAGCAGAATAAAATTGTTCTCCATATGGTACCATAAAGCTTCCAAAAACTATAGTTAAAGAAAACAACAATGCTCATAGAGAAATTCTCCTTTCATAGATCAAGGAAGGGGTTACAGCAACAGGGCTGGTAAAGACTCACAAGAAGGAACGATGTCTTTGATTGTCTTAGATGAATTTATAGCTTTTATGTACAGGATTACAAGTATTAGATGCATCTTTGTGCTAACAGGGCTCATGTTTTGAAGTGCAAGAAAACTCTACAGTTACATTCTGTGGAGGCTTCCACAGTTTGCCAAATGGAAAAACATTTGGAGGTTTGGAAAAATCTTGCACATAAATTACTAAAGGCACGAAGCGCCTGAAAGATGGATGAAATCAGAAGCCAAGGAAAAGCAGCATGTGTGCCAAGGAACAAAAAAAAACATGTAATGATTTCTTTTAATGACTCTCCTGCAAAATGGAGAGCAAGCTTCCAGGGCATGTCATATTCTCATAAAAGCAGCTTGCCTGGGTGATGAGAAATACCCTGTAAGTGGTCAGACCAAGACCAAATTTTTCATCCTTTCTGCACGTAGCTCTCCATTGATTATGTTAAGTGCTACCCACTGGTTAAAAACACAGCAAGCTCATTGTCTCTGCCTGTGGCAAAGGGCAGCTACACACTTGCTAATTTCCTGATTTATGACACCCTATAGAAGGAATTGAAAATGGGCACAAGGCGGGAGACACACACACACTATTAGAACAGAGGGAGATCAGGAAGTTTGTGATAAAGAAAAGGCAGGCTCTCGTCTGACATGTAATCTCTCTTTTGGCTTGAAGTAAACCTGCTCCTTCAAGGCTATGCCATCAACAGGGCCTGTCTCAAGTTTCACCACTAAATCTGAGTCAACAATCTCTAATCTGGACACTGGGCTCAGGATTCAGGCTCAGGTTGCAGTTGGAAGCAGACAACAGGGACACAGGGAGGTGGGGGTCAGGGGGAGTGGGGAGAGGAGGAAAAAGACAATCTTTGTTTCTCACTTGACTGTCTGCATAAGGCTGAATTGAAGTAATTTTTTTTTTTTTGTCATCTCCGAGATAAAACTTTGCACCTCTCTGGCCTTGAAGTTGCCTTCCTGACACTTATATTAAGTACAGAAGATACATGTCCGAGAATGGGGGACATAAGTTTGCAGAGCAGCTCAGATTTGGAGTTCTTTTCATCTTTCTGACATGTGATACCGTGACATAAGCTGCCTGCAGTGGGGTTGCTATGCAGATATACAGTTTCTGAAAAGTTACACCAGGAAAACTAAAACCTACCGATGGATTTAGCATTTCACAAAGAAGCGGGATAAAATGTGTGGCAGTTAGACTCAAAAACTAAAAAAGGTGAATTAAACTTTCATGAAAACAATCTCCCTAAAAAACCAAAAAAGATCAATAAGTATAAAAGTATCTTGTTGCATTCCTAGCCTTTAGGCTGCTGACTTAATCCCGCTACTGTATATAATAAAGGAGACCCTGTGTGTTTAATGGCAGGGGCAGAAAGAAGTGGGAAATACTTGGGTACTGTTCCTCCTAATTTCACCCTCTTCCCCCCTCTTTGTTGCTGCTTTGACATAATTTTATTTTGAAAAATAAAGACTAGAATAAAAAATATGTTGTCTGAGGCTTCCAGCCAAAAATGTGCCAGCACTTTCCCTTCCCACCACCCCCCCAATCCTCCTCAAACTCCTTAGGCCAAAAGCCTTAACAAAAGCTGTTTTCTGTTTGGAAGATCTCCGGGTCCTGCGCTCTCTTTCCTAACCCCTAACACAGGAAATGATTTTATAATTCACGTTATTAAGGAATTCGACTCATGCTCCCCCCTCTTCCCACCTCGTTCCCTGGATGTCGACCGACAATAAGCCTGTGGGCTGGCACCCATCCTCTCTGACCCGTCTGTGTCAGCTCCTCTACCTGACCCTGCCCATAAATCATCCTGCTGGACCTCTCATGAGGGTGTACGGGCAGCAGGGAGCTTTCCCCACCATCCAGCCGTGCTTCAGCTCCCAGGTGCCTGCTCAGCCTTGTGTTTTGGGAGATACCTGGGATTTACAAAGTGGCCTGCTCCCCAGTCCTCTGTGTGTGTGTGTGTGTGTGTGTGTGTGTGTCTCTGTGTGTTTGTGTCCCAAACATTATGTTTCACATAATGTCTGTCATGCCAAAGACCATGCTAGCAACTGGGATGCAATGAATCAATCTCCTTTGGCAAGAATTAGAAACCACATCCCTCTCCCGAGGTACTCAGGAGAGGGCAGGTAATGCGAAGCCCCAGCATCACCCAGCACATGTGGGGCAGATGCCGAGGCAGCCCTGCCAGCCTGGCACATACTCCAAAGCTGGCTGGGTGATACTGCCAGTTCTGCTGCCCCAGGGAGCTCTTTGGCTGCCTGCCCTCCCTGTCCTGCTGTGCTGAGGGCCCAGGAAGCGTGGAGGGCAGCGGGGTTGCAGCACGCTGAACTCCTGGAGCTGGCTTGGGGAAAGCTCCCTTTGCTTCAGAGGTGGGCTCTGTAATGGGCCAATAAATGCAGCAACTCTAAAGCCCTTTTGAGAGGAGGAGCACATGCCCTTGTTCCAGGAGAGAGCCTCAAGCACTAACAGGAAGACTGTGCTTCCTCTTCCCAGCACTGTGGATGTCATATTCACATCTCTTCCCTGAGAAGTGAAGAGAACCTCTCCTGCCTTTCTTAGCATAGCTTGTGTCCCAGTAGACCAGCCAGGACAGATTGTATCACATCGATTCTGGCCTGGGACATGGGAAGGGATTACAGGCTCTCTCAACCACTTGTTTTTCATGCACCTGTGTGGGCTCGATTCCTTCAGCTGACGAAGGGGAGTGAAGCTGAATCTCCCGGTCCCTCGGCAAACCCCAAGAGTACAACACTTCTCTGGAAAAGAAGGCAGCATTCCTTCTTCCTCAAGCCTTTTTCTTTTACTAAATAGGTCCAGCAAGGTCCTTCAAAAGTAGGCCTGCTGAGAGCTGGGAGTCACAGCACATCACTGTCCTCAGCTATCTTATCAGTGAATAATAACCAAGCTTTCCTTCCCACCTGGGGCAGGATCCCACCTGCAGCGTGGGCTGCCCAGATGCCAGGGAGCCCCAGAAGGGAGCAGGTGAGGCTGCCCCTTCTCCTGTGATAGTCATGTGCCTGGACTATTGATGTAGGGACACACAACTTTTAGATGTTTGCATCATTTGTAAAGAAAGGTCCTGGGCACTTGGCATTTGGCTGTCTCTCTGTGTCTTGATTATCCTTGGAAAACTTATTTCAGTAGGGCAGTGGCTGAAGTGGCTGGGACACTTACCTGTTTCAGTAGATAGGTGATGCTTTAGAGATCAGGGAACAGCTTGGAGAAAAGAGACTGTCAGCAGCCTAAGTTACTCTTTTCTTCTTCCTTGTGACCAAGTCTGTTCCTCACAGTGTCACAGAACTTCGAGTCCCAACAGGTCTTGACTGGTCATCATGACAGGGCACCCCTGTATCGGACACCCTGTGCCCCTTGGAGGCGCTGCAGTGCCCTGCAGTCAGCATCCACTGCACCTCTGAGGAGCCGTGCTACCACCACTGCTGCAAGCAAACAGCCACAAGCTGCTGTTCTGCTGCTTTTCACAGCTCTCTGTGTTTTGCTGGTGCTTCCCATGTTTTGTGCAAAATGTCCCAGTGTTGCTCAAGGTAGCAATGCATATCTTTGCCCAGTACCACATAAACAACAACTAAAATGTGTGCAAATCTATGTAAAGCAGCTCTCCTCATTTCAAAAGATTTGAGCTGTTACGTTCAGTATGAAGCAGGTTCAACTCAGAGTCTGATTCTCTCTCCCTCTGCTGCACACATGTGTGGATACTGAGTATCACCTTTCCTTACTCACAGGTCCCAAATATCAGGTCAACTTCCAGTGAAAGTGGAAAGCATAACAACTTAAAGAGACTGCTTCTTTTCTGAGTTACACCTCTGTAAATTCAGAGCAGTTCCAGGGGAATCAACCTGAACCAGCATCAGCAAATTTGCTCTTAGTTTGCACACAGAATGTTTGTCATAGTTATTATTAAATGATGTCTTTATATTCCAGGTCTATTTTTAAAACAAAGGCAATGAAGTTTGGGCATCCAGTTCTATATATGGACACTCCAAATGGCATTGAAATGCCTCATGCATGTGTTTGGCTGAGTGTTGATTTGAGTGTCCAAATATGGACCTCAGAATGGGATATCTCACTTGGATAAGCATCCTTGCAAATTTGGCTCACAGCACTTATTTGAACAAAGCAAATTTATTTCTATCATTTAGCATGGAAAAAGCACAAATTGTTTTCACTTTGAGGGACATCCTTATTCACAGAATTGGGCCACTCAAAAAACTGTCATGTGTAGTAGTTCTGAATAAAATAAAGCTTTCAAAATCATCTAAGACAACACAGGAGGAAATTAATGCAGAGTGCTTGCAGCACGCAGACCCCCTTTTATCACAAGGGCAAAATTCTCGCTGACAGCACGAATTCAGTGCTAGCAGAAGGGCCCGTGCAGCTTGATCACAGCAAACTCCCCCTCTGCCCCGGCAGTGTGAAGGGATGCACGCACGGCCGGCTGCTCCGAGACCCGAGGCAAAACCGCCTCTCTCTGCTCACAGGGACAGTCTCTGCATCCCAAATCCATACATGTGCAAGAGCTGGAGCGATGGCTGTTGCACGCAGGAACCTTCCCCTGTATCTCCCAGTGCACAGGATTTTCTTTCTCTGGCTCCTTGATGGCGAGTTCTCCAGGAAAGAGCTTGGCTGGGCTATGAGGTCTCAGTGCTTAATAAATAATGTCAGCAGCAAGCGAGCACCGTTCTGCGAGCGTTTGCTGGGTTCCCGTTAATTGCAAAGGACCTTTACACCCTTTGTGTGATTCCATTCATTTTGTTGGCATCATGCAAGGGATGGATTTGGCCTCAGAAATAAAGCAGGTTTCTCTTGAATAATGTATTGTACCATTTGGTCTGCATTTTCCTCAAGGTTTATGTATACTTGGATATTTCTCCCCATATATGCAGCTGGAGATATTTTTTCAACAGCAAACAATGAATTGATTCAGCTGTCCAAAGCAGTTGTTCACATTCTGAATTTTGGGGTGAGATGCTAAGAAAGTATAAGGTGAACAAATTCTCAGGAAAGCTAAGGTAAGTTTGTGATCACTGGAAACATGTGAAGCCAGCTCTAGCCTAGATCACTTTCTCCACCTCTGCTTTCCTGATGATTTTTGACAAGCTGATTCCATTTCTGGAAAAGAAAACCAGTTCACCAGAGAGAAAGAGTTCTCTAAAGAGTCTGTTGTTTTTCAGAAGAGTGAAAATGTGTGCTAACAATTCTGGACCACTGACAAAAGCAAAATCAATACACACGGCCTTCGTTTTACAGCCAAGTTCAGATGAATAAATAGAGATGCAGCAAGCTGTTTACTAGGGAGACAAGCTTTACTCTACGTGCCCTTCCAAGCAGGCACGCTTAGGCTGCTGTTGTTTGCCTTACATGGCTGGTTAATGAAATCAGTCAAATAGTTCCAGAGCCCATCGGACAATTCCAAGCCCTCCATCAGCCGCGCTGGCTGTGCCGGCCAAGAGCTGGGAAGCAAACGCTACTGTGTGAGGTAGCTGTTGCAGAGGTCTGGGGGCACTCGGGAGGAGTTTGGTCCTTTGAAGAACCTCTGATTTCAGGGGGAGTCCATGCACAGAAAAGCCCCAACTCACCAAAAGCAAGCAGAATACTCTCTGTACACTGCCCCAGATGCAGCATGAGGAAACTGTGCTTGCACAGATCCTCTCGAAATCAATGAAGATGCAGCCACTGCATCTATCCAGGGATCTTCTCCAAGATCAGGACCTAACTGCACTGTGCTAAGGGCAGGGTTTTTTCTCCCCATGCCTTAAACACTGCAGAAACTGAGAAGTGTCAAGGGAGGCATGAAGATGGGAGGGACATAGATACAGCTTTCAAGAACAACTTACACATATTTTTCTGTGGCTTCAGACTCAGGGGTCTTTTTGTCTGTGACCAGGCAGGTAGAGGAATGAATAACTGCATGCACAAAGAGGAAAAAAAAAAAAAAAAAGAAAAATAAAACAACAGCACATTTAAGTGCATTTTTTTCTTGGAGATTTATTTTGTTTTAATAAATCTGACACCAGTCAGGGAGAGAGAAAAGCGTTGCAAGACCAAAAGGAAAGCAGAGCACGCTAAGGGTGCTTCAGATTCTTGCTCTCTTGAAGATGTTTCATCAAATGTCTTTGAGCTCTCTCCCTTAGGCTCAGGAGTTGTTGGATTCCCCCCCCCCACCCCTTTTTTTTTGTTGGTTTTTTTTTTGTTTGTTTGTTTGTTTTTTTTAAAAAGCGAGCTTACTCGCCCGGTGTGATTTCCAAGCTTTCACAGCTCTAATAAATAAGGAGCACCTGTAAAACAGTAGCTTGACTTAAGTGAATCTGTACAAAGGAAAATATAGAAATACAGTATATACATAGTGCTCATAGTGCACCATCACTACAAGGCTCTGGTTCAACTGACCCTGCTGCCCTGCTCCCAACACCACTGACACAGAGACTCTGCTCCTGCAAACTGCTCCTGTCTTCCCCGCAGCAGCCTTATAGAAAAGGTGTACTCTGAACACTCAAGAGTGAACAATTGCTTTATTCGAGTTAGTAAACAGTTACACTGAATCACAAGGTGATCTGAAATTTTTTTTAAGTTTTTTTTTTCTTTTTGATTTTTTGTGGGGTTTTTATGGGTTTTTGTATTTTTTTTCTTTTCTTTTTTTTTCTTTTTTATGTGTCAGAATGGGATACTCCACAACTCTCTTACCAATTCAGTGCCAGTATAACATGCTCTAGTGTACTTTTGGACTCTTGGCTACAACTGTACAAGTGCACACAAGTAAATTCTACCCTGTTATCCTCCACCCACTGATTGAGGATCAAATTGCACATTTCTCTTAACCATGACAGGAGAAAGCAAACAGTGAAACAGAATCATGGGGGATCTTTCTCACTTTACCCTTGTTTTCATTGGTTTGTCCATACCATTCTAATTATCATGAAAGGGCTATGCATATGGAGAGATTGTCTCACTGCCTTCCTGGATCACTGAAAACCATCAGGGCTGAAATTTCATCCAAGTCTTTCGTGACGCCCAGCAAATATTCCCCTCAGATTATTTTACACCTTGAGGGAATTTTGGTCTTTAGTTCAACACTCTTGCTCTGTTCCCAAATGGGGCGCTATTTAGGGGAATTTAAAGAGAAAGCTGAGAAGAATAAACATTTACTGAGTTCTCTTGGCATTCAGTCTCTGAAAAACCACAGTATAAACTATTCATGCTGCTTCTTACATCTGTCAAATCAAAAATTAAAAGCCATAAAAGTGTAACACTGAAAATATGGCATTAGAAAGGATAAAGGTGGCCTTTGTAAAAATAACAAGGAAAGTATATTAGCCAATAAAATATTCTAACTCTTCATTTAAAAGTGCATCATGGGTAGGACAGAGATGACTCTGAAGCGTTGCTACTCCAGTATTACCCCTTTCCCCCATCAAAACTTGAATAGGTCCAAAACCATACAATGCAAATCACGATTCTTAGTGTAGCAGCAAAACCACAGCAGTTTTTCAAAGGAAAAAAAAAAATTAAAAAAAATCCGTATCATTGTCCAGTCTCAAATATCTGAACTCCGAAGTCAGTGAGGGAAAAGTACCTATGTTGGTCCGTGTGGTTTTTGAAACCCGGGTGAAAAATCCCCCCCAGCAAGAAACCAAGAGGAAAAAGCGTTCCGAGAGGAGAAGAGGGGTGGTCGCAGGAATGCTGAGCACACTGTGTGGATCCATGATGTGCTGTCTTCTGGGTCAAAGGCACCCGTGGGACCGAGACTTCCTCGGAGGGGCTTCATGACAGGAAGCTGCTTTCTTTGCTGGACTTTCAGCCAGAGGGGGTGGTGAGCTGACCAGCTGGTGTCATTCGGTGGAGTGACGTGGTTTGCTCTGCTCCCTTTCTCCATGCAAGGTACCCTGTCAGCAAGCGCTCCTGCAAAGCAGACAAGCAGAGTGGGTCAGAGTGAGCAGCAGGAGGCTCATTGCAGGCAGGCTGGGCACTGCCTGAGCTCAATTCCCAAACAGCCTCCATGCGGGCGGGCAGGCAGCCAGGCTGAGGCACAAGCCCACCACTCCGACCTCGCCTGCCCCTTGTGCCTTCAGGGCCATTGGGACATGCAGCCTCCAAGGTTGCTGGAGTGGAAGATGAAGGAATTCCTGTGATAAAAAGGTGGAAACTGATATAACCATAGTTCATTCTCAACAACACCCCGGCAGTTATAAGCTCCTGAGTCTTAAGTTTTTCGAGGGGCTGCTGAGAGATACACCATTGCTTTGTGTGCTTCTGCTTCCCTTGTCAGCTGGCCATGTAAGCTACCTGGCAGGGATTGTCCCCTCTCTCTCCCTACACAGTGAGCTTTAGACTCTGTCTCCTCGGATGGGATCTGCTGTCCCCTACAGATTTGGACTGAAACTCTGCAGTATTTATCAGCCTTGTTTTGGTGCTGGGGCACATTTTCCTTCTCAGTCTGCTCCACGATCCCTCCTTCACACTGGCTCCTCTGCAATCCCTCTCAACAATGTGCCTGTATCCCCTCGCCAAACCTCCACCCTCCTCAAAGCAGAGACTCAAAGGCACATTGAATATGTCCACCAGCATAAACTTCCATGGCATGGAGGCCACTATATCTAGGTTAAGGAGTAACATTTGTGCTTTCAGGCAATGTGCCCAGTGAGATGAGCTTCTTTGTGTCTACAGAGAGCTGTGAACAAGAACTAGACTGAGAATTGGGATGTATCCACCTACTAAGGTGAAGTACACAACTGCTTTCTGTCACATTTTTTGGCTTGAAGTCTTGGTGTAAAAAGGGAAGCAGAGCAAATTAAACCTGTAATGTCTGTATGAAACCTCACTCTACCTCTCTCCATACTTCAATGGAAATGAATTTCCATCCCTCACTAACCAGTCTCATGGTACATGGTACAGACCAACAAGGGATTTAGGAGGGGAGGCATAAAGAAGTTCAGTGGCTCTTGATGCTTTCTGCCTGGAGCAGTCATCTTGCTGTGTAAGTTCTGTCTATTTTCTCCTGCTGCAGATGGACTCAGCGTAACAGGGTGTGCAGAACAGCGAGAAGGACCTTCCCTGCTGACTGGCTCATGGCAGTTACCACCTTTGATGAATGCATCTTTGTAGCAATCAAGTTACAAAATAAAAATCCGTATCAGGCATAGCATGCAAAGTTCTGTAAAGAAATGAGAACACACTAGTCATCACTGCTTCAGAGCTCAATGCGATGCACCTCGTGCCAGCACTAGCGTGCATGGCCAGTGCAACAAAGTCAGCTATTTATATCTCCCCCAAAAAAACCCAAATTACTTTTTAGGAGAGCGACATGTGCTCTTCACCCTAGCTGAACCTGCCTTCAACACACATCAAATATTGCTGATCAGATAGAAAAATTGCATCAACCACAAAAGAATTTTCATCGGGATAAAGCCATGGAGCTGAGCTTATGTGAGTTGTGCTGAGGTAAGCACACTGGGTTTTGCTTGCTTTCCAAAGTCAAGTAGGGCTGGGCTGATCCTGGGCTGGAAGACCACCTAGAAGTTAGAGGCAGGCTGTAGCTCAAACCCAGGAGACTGCATGGAAAAAATGGGGGAAAGAGAACAAGTGAGAAGGCTCACTTCTGCCCTACTGTTAATGTGAGGGGGAAGGAGAATAACTCAACTGGATGATGACCCAGCTCAAGCAGGGGGCTTGAAGGCTTGTCTGTGTGGGCTTAGAAAGGGATGCAGTGCTTCCATGCAATAGATGAGAGCTGCACTGGTGCCCTGTGTGGCTGTTAGTCAAAACGTGAGCAATCGGCAGCTGTGACACAGGCTGCACCCACCCACATAGAGCTTCCTCTTTGGTTGATGCCCGACACGTGAAGATTTAAATCCCTGCTCAGAGCAACACAGAATTAGAGCATGGCAGGTCAATTTGGCAGCTAAAGCAAAGCCTCCCCACTCTCTGCTCGCTCTCTCTGTAGTTATCCAGCTCTTTCCAGGTGCTGTTGCAGAGCTACAGCCCTTTGTCTTCTGGTGGGAAGCTTGGTCCTGCTTGGTAGAGCCAAATGCTAGAAGTGTTCCTCACCTCCCTGCCCCTCCATGCTGAGGAGCTGGGTGGCCCAGCTGCGGGGACATGTCCTTCTTCTGCTCCCCCACACCCAAGCACTGATCCCTGTGTGTCAGCTCCCAGCACTGCCCCAGGAGCCAAGAATGGCAGCATGCTCCTGCCGGCAGCGATGGCCACCAGAAATAGCTGCTTTTACACAGTGTCCTCCCAGTCATGTCCTGCCCCCTCAGAGGGGCCATGTCATTGACATGGCTTTGGACTCATGCACGCATCCAGACACACACACAGTTTTTTCCATGGTTGCTTCCCTGTCATTCTACGCCCCATTGAACATTTCTGTCTCCAGATTCACATCTTATTGTTCAGGAAAAATTAGAGACTGGGTGGGGAAGGCTGAAAAAACCGTTGATGTGGACTGGCATGGCAGAGTTTCCATAATTTAGCACAGCACTTAATTCATCCAGACAATGAATGCTGATGTGCTAAAAGAGGCCTAGCTCATCTGGGACATGCATGGCCCTACAGTAAAGGCACTGCAATTATTTTCTCAGGGAAACTGCTCTGAAGATAAACCACAAGAGTGCAGCTAAAGTCAGCATGGGAGCAAGCGCAGCCCTGGAAACACTTGGGAATCATCTGTTACTAGTAATAGTTCTGTAATTCTTAATTTTTTTTTTTTTACAATTCTTAAAGCAGTTCAAGCTTCTTCATTAAAACTTTCCCCTTTGAATACTCTATGATTTGTCTTTCCATGAGCTAACTGAAGGGATGCCACATTGCTAAAGACAGGGAGGACCTTTAGCACAAATGGGAAAACAAGCAGAGTCCTTAAGCACCAACTCTGGGATTTCAAAGATAGTGATTTCCTTCTGCTCTGACCTTGTAAGCTAAAGATCCTCCTCAGGTTTGGGTCACTTGTGGAACTCAGGCTCTCCCTTCTACTGAAATATGAGCTGCAGTCTGAGCAGAAATTGTGACTTCAGGGAATGCATTGGGGGAGAGCCCTGGGATTTGCCTTTTCTGCCTAGGCAGAAGAAGTAGTAAGGACACCCCCAACTCTATGAATTGTTGCACCAGTTTCTCCAGGCTATTACTGACAGGGGGCGTCTGGTTTATATTTTGGGGCACTCTGAGGAATGTACATGGATCGTGCAAAGAGGAAAATGCCATCACGGTTCTAGATTTCTAATCTCTGCATTGGAAGTGTCCCCTATGGCAGACCACAGAGCCTGCCAGGGCCAGTCCTGATTTACACTGGGGTAACTGGGTGTATCTCCACAACAACAAGGCAGCCCAGCGTCCCCCAGCTAGTGCAGCACCAGGGTGTTTGCCAGCCTTGTAAACCGTGTGCTTTGCCCCACTGGTGTGCAGATGTGGCAGAAGATATGATTTTCCTCTGAAAAAAACCAGCCAAATTTTCAACAAGTTCTCCCATTCTAAGCTGGGATAAAGTTGAAATTTTGCAAGGTATTTTTAAAAAAATAACAAGAAAGCAAAACACCCTCCCCCCAAAAAAACCCAACCACAACAAAACCCCTCCAAAAAAACCAAACCAAACCAAAACAAACAAAAAACTAAAACTAAACCAAACAAAAAAACTCCCAAAACTGAAAACCTGAAATAGAAGGTAAACCAAATCCAGAGAGTTTCTACTCTCCTTTCCTGAAAACAGGCAACCACTGTGATGTGATAACCCTTCTTTAAACCTCCAATTTTGTCTGAATCAGAATAGGAACTCTAACTTGCATTTCAGCTGTCTCCTGTGGGCCTAAACCACTACACTTTTGGCTGTTCCAAGGTTCTTCTCAATTTTCTTATTCAACCTGATCTCTCCAGTAAAACCGGTTAAATCGCTAGAGAAAGGCAGTTTAACTGTTGGTGGTGGTATGCAGGATGGTGAGGATGGGTATCTTGCTGAGCCACAGCCTGTACCTCTCTTGGAGAGTCCTCCTCCTCACCTGGGTTACACCTGGGTCTGGCTTTTTAACCTGAAATGGTATTGTGGGCCACAAAATTATAACAATTATAATAACAAAACTTTCTGAAGCAGCAATGAATCTTCTTAGTGAAAAGTTTCAGCATCCCAAATCAGGAGGCAATCAACATTTTCCCATTTTCCCATGAACAACTCCACTGTCCATAACCATCCAGGACTGCATGCCTGATACTGTCCCCACAGGGTTTCTCCCTGGCTTTCACAGCCCTCGTCCTTGTTCTTTTCAAGTCTAAGCAAGAGCAGATGCCGACTCATCCAAAAGCAAGGGGGCATGCTCAGGTGGCAAAAATGTCATATGGATTATACTGTGGGAGAAGGAAGAGGAAAAACTCACCCAGAACACATAAGGAGAAAGTGGGTGAGACTTGGCATAGACCTCAGTGTGGTGCCAGGCACTTTAGGGCATCTCCCTTAATCCCAGCACTGCTGGGCACTGAAAAACCTGAACTGGACCCCAACACTGCTTTAGATTATCTCTATTTCCCACCTCAAGACAACAGGAACAATATTTTTACCACCAACACAACCATTTCAGCAATAATCGGTAAACTGCTTCAAATAAAACTGAATTGGCATTTTAACTGATCTTTGAAATTTAGGGTCAGAATTCCAATTTTCAGTGACTTCGACATGTATCTTTTCTAGTCATGTTCAAGATTCTCTCAGTTGGAGAATTCCTGTGGGAAAGGGCTTTTTTTCTCCTCTTTTTGGATAAGGAACATAGAAGTGGCAGCACAAGTGGTTCATGAAGCCTTATAAATATTTGGAGCATAAGCAGGCAACACAAAGTTTTACATTTAACCACGTGGGCTCCAGATAAATGACTGAAAATTGCTCTAACCATAGGTTTCAATATCAATTGCCTGATGATGGGATGCAGATCTTTCCAGAGAGGTCAGAACTCCATAGTTATTTCACTCAACACTACCCAATCCCTAAACCACCTATTTCTTAATTTTTTTTTTTTTTTAAATATCTGCCTTCATAGAAGATGATTACATTACACAGCATGAAAGTCCAAAACTGGGACTGGAAGATGGAGCCCAGCAGGGAGTATGGGTGTCCTCTCAGCAAATGCAGTTCAGCCTCTTTGCCTTTAGATAATTTGTTATTGAAGGTTGGCTCGAATTTAAGGCAGCAATGTTTCAGAAACACTTGGAAAAGCAAGCCAGCTGCAGGGCGGATATCATTACAAATTGAGACACATGTTGTACAGGAATACCATTCTTTGCAAATGCCTAAGCTGTGTCTGGGGAAGGAAAGCCATGCAAAGGAGTCGGAGGCAGGACCTCGATCCCTAACGTGCCGAAGGCCTTCAACTTGCGTTAGAGGCACCGAGCGCTGAGTGCACACAGTACTGAGCAGGATCAAGCCCAGATATTTAATCAGCTGTAATTTTCATGGTAGAAGCAAACATTAAAATGTTGAGGGTTCTGCAGAATGTTAGAGGTTACTTAGATTCATGGCTCTCACGAGATGATCACACACGTTTCCAAACACAACTTTCAGTCCTGCGAGCGCACTGCAGCTCATTATCAAAATAATGTAAATAAGGTCATGATTAGTAGGTCTCAGCTGTGAGGCCTTGACTGGTGGAGGCACCCAGAAAGATGCTTACCTTTATAGGACCTAAAAATAGACAGGAGAGACTCAGCAGGTAATCTGGAAACGAAAATTGCCTCAGAAAGTCTCGCTTGCCACTGTCTGATTTCCTCCTGACTTCTTGTTCAAAGAGCTTTGTTTCTACTTTGCTTCAATCTTCCACTGTGCTTTTTCAACAAGAATGTAATTTTATCTTAAAATCTATGGCTCGCTGCTTGAGTATGTCGAACTTTTTCACAACCACAGTCCTCAAAAGCGTTTTGCTCCTTTCTCTCCCACTTTCAGGTGTTGCTGGTAATACTGAAAAATAGTTTATAAGCTCCTCACGGTTATTCAGAGCTCACTGCTCCACACTGAAGTTGGCCATGGTGTTTCAGGGTCAAGCTTCACAAAGGCTGTGAGGTGCTTAGCTCCTCATTGGGTTTCAGTGGCAATCAGACACATGCCATCCAGCATCTTGGCCCCTGCATGTCAAGGCAGTCGTTGTCTAGATGATGTTTTTACAAGTGTTTTTACAAGAGTCTGTTTTACTATGGTCTTTGTTGGTAGGGACTCTGTATTTAATTACGAGTTGTGCTTTCCTCCCCACCCCCATAAAATTTTCCTGCGCCACTGACTTGGGTAGCTTGACAGCACAAGGACAGGCTGATGAAGAGCTCGAGTCTCCCCATACGGCTGTTTCACACTTAACACTTTTGAGGGCAGCCAAACCTGCTTTGAACCAACTTAAATGTGAGGTGCATTAGACCTTATATGTATGAAAGTGCCCGATCAGTCTTTAAAGCCTGGCAAAGAATCCTGAGTAACTCATTGTTTCAATATGAATGTGGGTTCTACCAACTTAGGGAACGTCATGGATTGGATGCTTATTTCAGTTGAAATAATTTTAATTTCATAAGACAATTAAAACTAATAATGGCAAGTAAGCACTAAAATAATCTCTGAAATCAGTGGTCTGAGGTTCTGGGAGCTCTCAGGTAGACTACAGTATGTAGGTGTCACAGGTTCTGCATATTTCTGTGGGTCTGTTAATTGAGCTATGCCTTTTTTTGCTGTCTGAAGTTCTGGCCATGTGTTTTGTTTGCTAACAGCCCTAGATGCTTATTACCTTTACAAATCA
Organism: Oriolus oriolus; assembly: GCA_013400235.1. NCBI lineage: Eukaryota > Metazoa > Chordata > Aves > Passeriformes > Corvidae > Oriolus > Oriolus oriolus. The sequence continues at coordinate 186,939 of VXBT01004747.1, forward strand.
GACCAGGTGTAGTTATTTTCTAAACTGAGTTCAAGAATCAGATTTCATATTTGAAACATATGCCCTAGAAGGTTTTATAGAAAAGCAGGAGGAGCCCATCAGAAATCAGCACTTGCTCCTTTGATTCAAAGAGTGTGCAGTGATCTATGGCAGCGTACCACGAGCCTGCTATTTACTGCCACTGAGACGGAAGTTAGCACTCCCACACCCCGGCAGCAAGATGTGGGAGCTGAAAGCTACCCTGGAAGTATGTCATTTTATACTTCACTATTTCAAGAAACTTTTTTTTCTTATCCTTTTTTTTTTTTCTTTTTTTTTTTTTTCCCCTGGGAAATCCTTTTTGATTTGATTTACCTGAGAAGGCATACGGGCAATTTTGAAATATAAGATCACACTGCTAGATTCAGACAGCTCTCAAGGGCAAAGCTTCAGTTCCAAGCAAATGTGTTTGAGGCTTTGTGGTGTTAGAAGTCTCTCCTCTCCCCCTTTGGATAAATGGAAAATTTCTGTAGGCTCATAAGAAGCCAGGTGAAGGAAAACTTCTGAAGCAGAAGAGTAGGTGTTAAGTGTATGAGTCCAATTACTCTGCTGATTTAAATTAGTTTGGCATCAGTGGAACTATATCCAGTTAAAATTAGCTAAGGCTCTGGCCCGTAATACCGTGTCAACAAAGATGACTAGCGAAGAAATGTGTTCAAATATATAAAATCTGTTTTCAAGTATATTTTTAAGGTCAAATTTTGTCCTGATCATAGCAAGCTGAGCAGAGGTAAGATGTTGGTAGATAGACACCACAGGGACAGAGGAGAGAAGAAATTTCTTAGGCAAGAAAAAGGAAGTTAATAGCTATGCCCCTTGCCTCAGGAATCCAGACCGGAGCAGGAAATCTTGTGCTGGACCATTATGGGCAGAGGAGCTCAAAGTGGGATATATATTACTTTTGCTCTGAACTGAGTGTTCTGCATGCTGTATATTTTTATGAGTATAATGCATAGACTAGACAGCTGAAGGTTTGGGCCTTTCACTCAGCAGATGCGACCCTGGGACTTACAGGTTGGCTTTGTAGGTGGCCATACACCTACGGTTTCCTTTACCTCTGGAAGAAATTCTGCTGACACAAGCAGAAAAGCTCCTTCCCTTCCTTACCCCTCTGTCCCCAACACAGGATTACTCAACACACACACATATACACTCACAGAAGCTAGTTGTGAGTTTAGCATGTGCCACTTCATTTTCCCATTTAGTTTAACGTAACTATCATGTTAAATCCAAGCAGACCTCAGTGTTTTCATTTCTTTGCTTTAGGAAACCCTGACATCAAAGCTGGCGGGTTAAAACTGATCCCGCCAGGGCATAAAGCATGTAGGCAGGCAACACTAACACTGCTAATTTTAGAAACTCACATTGCTCAAACTTGAAAATGTAACACTCAACAGAATATTCTTCCTAGCTTCATTCTTTTATCATAGCAGGACTTTGGCACTGAGACATCTTTTGATAGTTCTTCAAACTGCATCAAGCTAGAACAGCTTGACAGTCCATGTCCTGATGGAGAAACTAAACTTTAACATCAAAGATTATGTTGCTGATTAGCACTTTCAATAATCAAGTAATTGGTACATTAAATAATCCAGAGATTGGCAACTTGCCCGAAAAGGTCATGCTTGCATTGATTCCTTTTTAGAGAGTCCATGTTGCTATTACATGAATTCAATCTGTCTGTCCAGAACTCCAGCGTAAAAATATTTGGCTAATTTCCTTCTTGTCACACAATTTGATGGCAAATAAAATCCAGGAAAAGTTGCACATTAGGGTAATATGTTCAGATTTTCCAATTAAGTGAGAAGCAAGAGAGAAAAAGACAATTGGCTGGACTGTTTTTCTCCCAGGTTAGTGTGGCGAGTGCAATCAATACAAACCTCCAAGGGCCAAAATCAACACATTTGTTAGTGCAGCTTCTACCTTCTTTGTACTTTATTAGAATTTCTATGGGGTTGGGAGTCTCCCTTAAGGGGTCCTCCCCACCCACAACAACTGGATTGCCAAAGAAGTAGGGTTTTATCTCCCTGCTCCCCTAGGCCTAGGCAAAAGGAACTAACCCATGGACATGGCAGAGGTCAGGGCTGCAGTGCAAGAGGCTGCACTGATGTTTGTCCCCCTGTTGCCCCCTCTGCACAGACGCAGACGGGCTCTGAGCTCTGCTCAGTCCTCGCAGGCAGGGAGGGCAGAAATCTAAGGCAGAGCCCTTCTTCTCCCCCAGACTAGCTATGACCAGCAATAATGAAATAGCAAAAGGGCTCTGCATGAAACCACAGAGTCCTCACCTCAAATCAATCATCAGAGTACAAATCACTTGTGCGTGCCCTGAGACACTCAAAACCCACCCGCATTTCACTGAGGTGCCCACTGGAATGAGATGGTTACCACGCTGTTTATTTCTGCAGAGTACTCGGAGTATCCTCTTTCCCTTGGAGCACAGAAACACTCTGGTCTCCCATCTCTTCTGCACAGAGGCTACTTCTTTTCTTTTTCTGGAGGAACGAGGGGATGAACACAGACTAATAACCATCACCACGCCGTGCTATGCTGCTGCACAAGCCCCAGAGGTATGGCAGACACCTAGGCTGGGCTCCTTAACTTCCAGCATCTGTGTGGATATCTATGTCTGTGCTGGTCACCTTAGGTTTCCCTCACTGCAGAAACAGGCACTCCTAGGGCACAATTCATCTGAGCTGTCTTAGTTGTTGACTCTGGGATGAGCTCAGCTGTCTCTTTGAAGTGCCTGCTTCTCTAGGCTGATTTTAAAGGGAGTTTAGACAATTAGCTCAGCTGCATCTTTGTTCCAAATGTCTGTATTGGGTCAGATTAATCTTGCCTGGCAACCTGAAAACTTTCCTGTAAGACAACCCTTACACCAAGGCAAAGAAATATGCAAAACTCAGGATGAAAGGGAAAATGATTATTCCTGAGGATAATCACAGTGGCAGTTATTGACATTTAGAGAACACAAAGGGCTGAGGACAGTAACTGAATGACAAAGAGTCCTTCCTGTCTTTCCAATGCAGCTTGTTCAGTTTGCCCACTTTCTCTTTCGAATACTGTCCATGAAGTGATGTCATGAATAATCACATCAACAGGCAAAAATACACAACTCAGTGAAGCCAGAACTCTCTCTGAGGGTTTAAGCTCTGGCTTTGCATGATACTAAGCTCTTCTTGGGGTTGGGACCTTGAAGAGGTGGCATGGCCACAGCCTGGATGGTCCAGGCAAGCAGAAATAGATGCTAAGAACCAGCCTGTCTTTGGCTACAGAGCAAGCACATAAATCTGCAAGTCTTCTAGCACTGTGTTGAAATAAGCAGCTATGAGGAGCTTCAGAGAGGTGGGAAAGGAAGGGTTAACCATGGCTCTCCTAAAATTTAATGAAAAGGATACAGCCAAATAGTGGCCTCCTCACTAGATCAAATCACTACCCCTAGGCAGAAGCATGCATATATTTATGAAGGGAATCTTTCAAGCTCCAAAGGTAACACTGGGGTTTGCAATAAAGATATCGCTGTTGAGGGACATACATTCTATATCTCAAGGGTGGGTAGGGGGATCCCTACTAAGAGGACCAAGGAGTATATAAAGATTTTAAATATTCATTTGACATCTGAGTTATTGTATATGCTGGTTATTAGTCCAAAAATGTGATAGCTGTCCTCTATTCTTATTAGTGTATCTTTTAAATGAGTCAGCACATGCTGAGAGCAAAGAATAATGCTTGTGTTCCACCGAAGAAAGTAAATAAATACTGCTGGTGATCAAGGGAAGTAACATTTCCAGCCCTGCAACCAGCACAGGGAATGCGGTGTTAACAAATGAGAAGGGAGCCCTGACTAAACTATGTATCTTTGATGGTGCAATTAGCCCTCACTGATGGAGCAGGGAGATACTGCAATGGCCCAGATTACACACCCTGCTGCTGCTCACGGTGGCTGTAGGTGACAAACACCACTGCAGTCACTATTTGTGCTACCAGGGACAGGGATTTACTGGAGGCTACAGAATATTCCACAGATTGTAATGAAATCTGGCATGTCACCAAGCCACATCCGGTGAACCATCAGTATTTTACTGCTGAACAGATTTCTTGCAACACCCACCATTTCCCCTTTTCCTGAAAGAAGCTCTCCATGCTTGTGAATCTAAATAAATTCCATTACATTAGTTTTGTTAAGGAATATATTCAGTGCAGGTAGCTCAGTGTGCAGCTGCAGTGCCAGCTGCAGGTTGAGCTCTGGCGGGGCAGGAGCCCAAGCCTGAGCACCAGGCAAGAGGATGGGAATGGGTGCTGATCCTGTCCATAACAAAGGACATAGGGACCTCTGGCCCAGCCAGGTGACCGGACACTCACCACTGACAATCCCCAGATTTTCCTGTGCTTAGACTGTGAGTGTATAAAAGGTATAAAAGCCCAGGGGTTCCTTTGTTCTGGATCCCTACTCAAAGGCATCAGCTCGAGCTGTTGTTTTGTTATTTAGTTATTGCACCATGATGAAATTATTTTAAGGATTGGGATATCTGAGAACTCTGCTGTGGAAGACCTGGGGTTGAGGAAACCTGGTGTGACTGTGTGAGTGAGGGTGTGTAGCTATGGAGGGGCTTCTGTCCCAGCTCAGGTGGTACGAGAGTGACTGCCCGAGTGGCTCCTGGATGGTCAGACGGGGAAGATTCCTTAACAGTTTCTTGCTCACAGGTTTGAAGCATCAGACATATATTAAACAAAGAGTTTTACAAAGATGCTATTTTATCAGAGGGATTCAGTAGGCCAGAAATTGGAAATGAAGGATGAGCAGTTTCTGCATCTGGAGCATTGTCCTTGGACAAGCCGTGGGGGTTGGTGGAGTTACCCACATCTCTGCCTTGCTTCGCAGCCCTAACAGGAACCACACACATACACCAAGCGCAGGGCTGGGGGAAATCCCAGCTGCTTTTCTAAGGTGGGAGACTTGCACCAAAGGCAGATACCTCAAGTAAGGCAGTAAAGCCCCATGGCAGAGGTTTTGCTGCAATATGCTATAGAGGGCAGGTCCCAAACAGCAGGCAGTCCCTAAGCACCAATACACGAGAAAGGAAAGCTCATGGAGAGGGAGTTCAGTCTCCAGAGGACAGCTCAGTGGAAAGCCAGGGTGCAGTCTGGAGGCAGACCAAAGTAAGATGGTTGGAGGTGACCATTTGCTAAGTCCATCGGATCTGAGCTCGCAGGAAGCTGCTGGGTCATCCGTCTCTATGCTATGCTGCAGGGCAATTTCAGTCATTGTGAAGGCTTGAGTTGCTGTGTAACTCAGCTGGAATAAGTAAGCAGATTAATGGCCCAGATCTAAACCATACTCTAGGCAGAAAACCACTGACTTTGACATACACAGCACAATAACTTCACAGCCAGAACCATCACGAAATGTTCTGTGAGCAAAAGTGTAATGAGGCTGCTGATGAATGGAGTACTGACAAGTACAGATGCAATACAACACAAAAAACAATACTAAAACACAAATACCAATAGTTTCCTGAAGGTGCTCATAAATTGGAATTTGTATCTTTTTGTTTCATAAAGGCCACATCCACATGAGTTTGACCTCATACCTGGAAATACTCAATTCTATTCACACAGAAGGCAGTAGTGATTACACAAACCTTTACTTATTCTGATTTCGAATTCGGAGACACCTCCTTTTCAATGGTGGCTCCAGATCCTCTGGCCCTGTGCTGAGTATTGGCGTTGAGATAATGCACGGCGCAATAGCAGTCTTTTCTGCTGGTTTTGGCACAGGCTGGATCACGCAACCTGTCTTGGGCAGCATCCGCAAAGCATATGCATGGTCCTCGTCTGCTGGATTGTTAAGGTTCGGGTCCTGTTTGTCTCCCCCAGCCAGGGGCTCTTCCCCAGTCTTCTTGCCAGCGTCTCCCTCGAGGAGGCAGTTTGACGCACAGTTGTTCTCCTTAACGGACTCCAGCTCGCTCACCGCCAGCTCCTCCGGGGGCTGGGGCTTTTTCGACTCCTGGGGCGGCTCCGGGTTCTTGGAACCCTCTGTGCTCTTTGTGCCATTCACAATGACGTTGCACACCGCTGCGCCAGCTTCCAGTCCCGGCGTGCCAGAGGCCAAGGAGACGGGACAGCAGTGAGCTCCGTCACTGCACGGTAATGTTTTTGAGTCAACTGGGCTGCAGTTGTCCCTGCAGTCACTGCAGTTCCTTTTGTCTGAGCTACCAAAAGCCAAATTTACAACACTGTTAGGTTCACGTTCAACTTTCACTTGGGCGTGTAGAGCCCTGTGGATGACATTGTGCAGCCTAGACCGGTGGCCTACTGTTAGGTCTATCACACCGTCCTGTGGACCCTGTAGCACACTGGGGAAACCAAATTTACTGTTCACTGGACTACTAGGTCTGACAGTCAAATCAACAACTTCATTTTTACTGTGCTCCTGAAGCACTTGAGCTTGATTAAGGGACTGGCCTGAGCAGCTCGGTGATGAGTCAGAGGATTTGGATGATCCTTGCTTTGACTCTCGAGGGGATGAAGAGCTATTGGTTGGCTTTGCCCCAGGCGTCTCACTGGAGGTACTCGGAATGAAGCTTTCGCCATTGCTGGAGAAGCCATTGGGGGGTTTGGAGTCGTTGATGTGAGGGATGGGGATGGGAATGGGGATGGGAACGGGCAAAGGGACAATGACAGGATATGGCACTAGTAGAGTTGGGGGTGGCACCAGAGGGGCAAGGGATGGCAATCCAAAGTTCATCATCTGTGGCATAGGCATAGGACCATTTGGCATCATGCTGACGGGGGGGAAGGGAAGACTGGGCAAAGGAGCTCCGGGAGGGGGAGGCGGCAACAAGCCAGGAGGATTCCCAGGCATGGTAGGTGTTGTGGGGGGATGGATATGGGGGGAAAGCATTGGCCTGTGCATGGGGCTAGAGGTGGGACCCATATTTCTGGGACCACCTGGTGGGGGACCGATTCCAGGAATCATTGGATTTGACAGAGGGCTGTTGGGATTTGAGGCATGGTGAGGTGGCCCACGAATAAATGGTGGACGGATTTGCTGCATAATTTGCTGTTCCATGAATATGGGCAGAGGAACTGGCCCACGGTTTGTCATCACCATGGGAGGACTGCGAGGTGGGACACCAATTGGAGGCACAATGCTAGCAGGTGGCTGGACAGAAACTGGTGGAATATTTGGATTCTCACTGATGGGAATAGGTTTGGGAACTGGTGTGGGGATTTTAGTGACAGAGCAGTTGGCAGTGTCAGACGGAGAGGCAGTGGTAGACGCTGATGGTCCAGGGCCTTGAATTTGGCCAGCTGCAGACGCTGGGGATGGGGCTTTTCTCCGAGCATCTGCTAGCGGTATATTCCAAGAATCTGGAGTCAGCAGCTGCACCCCAGTGCCTTCTGCTTTATTTTCGACTGGAGGATGTAATGTACTGCACAATCCAGCTGGAAGATTGGCCTGTGTCTCTTTGTAGAAAATGTCCATTTTGTACTGATTGAGACATTTTGCACTGCAGAACTGAAGCCTTCTTTCCCCGTCCCCAAAATCCAGATACTCTTTTGTGTGTCTTATGTGCTTACACCAGTCACATACCTACAACACAGTAATAAAATCAAATCAGGTAAGAAAAGCAATCTTCTCTTCATAGCGTTATTTTAAAAGTATCTTTTCAGTTGCTAAATACATTATTTTTCTAACAGGAAAAAAAGAAGATACGTTTGTGAAAACTGCACCCTTTTTTTCCCTCCAACATATTAATGAACTGAATGCCACTCCCTTTTCTGGCTCCCATGATCTCAGTTCTACCTTGTACAAGGCATTATATATCTTAAACCCATAGCACAGAGAAGAATCCTCAGTTGGCATAAACTGTTATAACACACATATGTAAATATGCAAAGTCCATATGAGTATGGCTGTGATTACTCCTTGGTGGTAATCTAAGCACGCTTGTGCCATCTGAGATGCCATACTACACAAGGAGTGTGAGAACTGGAAAAGGACTCAGAAAATTGCTGGAAATGAATGCAAACCATTTCTGCTAAACTGCAGCTCACAGTAACATTTAGTATTCTACTAAGGGTATCAAATAATAAGTTGGAAAGAGTGTGGTATTTCAAAATGGCATCACAAAGCAAAAAGCATCATTGATTCTTTGCCCTTCGTTCCAAGGAGAAACTTGGAAAAAGCTAGGATATTCGTGTAAGGTTCGAATAGTCCCAATTTGTGACGTTTCAGCAAGCTGGAATTATTTTCTGAGCTGTTTGCCCACTCTTGTGTACAAGTCACTTTGAGTAAAACTTCTTGGCAAGCAAGAACCTGTTTAGCAACTTCTCAAATACTACGGCAAAAAGTTTGCATCGCAGGCTCAATTTTGTTTTGTTTCTCTGCTTTCCATTTAATCCTTTTCTGTGTTGCTATTGGCGTGGTGAAGGCATAGCCAATTTTTTTTTAAATAAGGCTGCAGAACTAATTAAGCTGTGAAAGGTTTTCCCAGTTGTAAACCACTAGACACCAAAGTTCAAAAAATAGTCATTCTAGGCTTCAGAATCCATTACTTCAGAGAAATTATTGTGATTTCATTAACACATTAATTTTGCAACACCAACAGCTCTCACAGATGGTGAAGACATGATCTACAATTCAAATATGACTCTTGTTTGCACAAATGCCTTTCCTTCATATGGCATTTTAAACAAGAATTAATATGAGTAATCTTGCCATAGCTATAAACAGATAAACAGATGTCAGATTTTTCAGTGCCTCACTTTTTTGACAGAATTTTACACACACAAACCCCCCCCCATTTTTGTCATTTACATTAGTTCTCAAAATACTCCACTGACAGAAATTTTTGGTGCTTTCTATCAGCATGTTGAGCCTATGACCATGTCAGAATATATCCTGGTATTGTTCGTTCTGCCTTTTCCAAATAGTCCATATTAGCTTGTTTTGAAATGATTCTATCTTTTGTACAAAGGAAAAAAATGCACTAAAAACCCCAAAGAAGACTACGATTGTGAAAAGACTGCATTAAAAGGATAATTGATTTTAATAACTATTGGCCATATAAACAATTCAAAACAACATATGCTGGGCATCTGATTACCCATCTCATTTAACTCTCAGCTTTCCTTTAATATAAACAGTGGTGACATTCTTGAGTTTTCAGTAATATATCTTTAATGTATATATACATATACACACACTATATGCCATGGCTATTAGCCCATTTAACTCCTCAACCTTTTGGCTAACCCGTCAGGTTGCTCTTTGTTTCCCTCCTGCTCCCCTCCCTATTCACACACTCACGTATGCACACACTCCCTCTCTTTTATCCCAACATTTAAATCAAGCCAAATAATCAATCGAGAAGCAGCAACCACTAAGTCACCCCTGAAATCTGGGAATGCAGGACCCAGATTTTTAGCTTGGGCATACAGACACTGTGCCCCGTGAGATAAAGCAGAGGGAGTGCTGGTGTTGCTTGGTGCATGTGGCATCAGCAAGGGTGTATTTCCAGTACGATGCCCCATTGCAAGAGAGGAAATTTCCCAGTGCGAAGAAGTCCAGCCCTGCACTGAACACACAGTGACAGCGTCACACCCTAGAAGATGTGGACAAAAAGGCTGTCAAATGCACAGAACTGTTGAGATAAATGCCTGCACTGCCATGGTGCATGCATCCCCCCCAAGCGTGGCGCAGATGGGAAAGCGGGAGTGCAGCAAGCAGGGCAAAGAGGGGGCAATCCCACTTCCAACAGCTCCTGGATTTTACCAGGTATCAGCTCTCTGCCTGCTCCCCACAGGAAGGCTCAGTGGCCATCACAGACAGCCCTGGAGCTTGTGCTGCAAACAGTGCAAACACACAGCAGCGGGCACCAAACCTTCCCGTGTATTTGGCATGGGTATGGGTTTTGCCACCCACCTGGCAAGTCAGCACACATGATGGAAACATCCTATGATCAACCTCCTGAAATTTTCTGGTTTGCCACTGTTTTTGAAGCAGACAAAAGGGGAATTTGTGAGTCTACACCACGAGGTAATGAGATACTATTTAACTCAGTGGAGCTGCTGAATTCACCTTTAAGTCATTTTTGAGTGAGAGCTCACTGCTGTAGCCACAAAATGCTATCTATTTTGCATGTATGGAATCGGGATTTACTCCACCTGCTGCTTGCAGAGTATGCTCTTACCCCAAGGGCTGGCAAAGGTACAGAGAGTCTCCACATGTACCCCAGGAGCTGCACAAAGAGGTACTAGGAGCTTCCAGACAGCTCCTGGGGCCACCTTGGGCAGGATGAAGCCCACCCTGGCCCATCACCATCTATTTGCAGTGGAAAGACAAGGAGGAGACTGGCCTCAGAGGTGCCTGCAGTAAAGGATGGAGCAGGACTTCAGATGCAGCTGCAGTGAAGACTTGCCTTTCCCTTGGGACAAGGAAGTAAACCACCTTGTAAGCCCACTGCCAAAGAAGCGCCTGAGAAATATGAGAGAGTAAACCCAGTCTCCTTATCTTTCTAGGAAGAGCCCCATCTATGACCTTAATTAAAGGGACTGAAAGAGAAATACAGCCCCACAAAAAACTGTGGCATCTTTTCTAATAATTTAATTTTATTAGTTAGCATTTGAAAAATTCACTGAAACGCTTCACTGTATTATTGCTGTATTGATTTGTTTATCTCCAGTGGGCCCCTATGTCTCTCCTGGCTAAACAAATATTTTCTCTTCCTTGGTAAAATATTTAGAAATCCCGCTTACAAATTCTCTGCTGATTTCTCCTGTTTTCAATAATTCACTGAGGAACGAGAAACTCTGAAGTACACCCGCCTCACTCACATATTGATCACAGACCCTTCTGTATATTTTATCACTAGATAAAACTAATTAAAGCCACAGAAATTAAAGGCAGCAAACCTGTTCCTCTGAAAACCCTGCATAGACCAAATATTCAATACTTATCTCATTGATTTCATGCAATATCTCAAAGTGTTGAAGCTACAACATCAGTGAAAAATGTCCATATTCTACATTCATGTATTTCATAATTTTCTTTTGTTTTTTCTGTCTTTCTTTTTATTCACATAAGCAATCAGTCTGTGCTGCTTAGTTAAGATAAAAGGTATAAAAATGTGGGACTCATATGCACGTAATATGCAGGTAATATGATGCCCCACAATACCATACTAAAAGGCAGAAAAACCGTCTCTACAACAACGAGGAAATTACTGGAGGAGAAAAAAATGTCACTTAAGAATTAATTAATCAAGTCTGTCTTACAGAATTGATCATTTAAGATGAGGTCAATGAATTTATGATACAAATGGCTATATCACTAGAGGTAATAAAATGGAGCAATATCATTCATTTTACATCTAACTAATGACGTGCTCAGCGTAATTACAGATTTCTTCTAAAAGCCTACACTGATTAGTTCAGATGTGATAGGTGAAACATATATATCTTTCCATTCAATAAAATAACATTTTCTTATCTGTAAAACACACAGCTAATGTCTTATTTTTTTAAGTACTTGCATTCTGTACAGTATATCACCATTCTTCACAACCAGCTCAGGATTTCTCTGCTCATATATTCCTTTTCATTCCCTTTTCCTGCCTCATCCCTTCCCTTCACTGTACAACCAAGAGAAGAGCTAAACTGCTGCAGAGTGCTTGTTAACGCTGCACATCGGATTTGGTGGTGCTTACGCATGGGAGCAGCTCCCTGGGTTTCAGTGGGATTAGCCACAAGCATTAATGTTGTAGGATCACATTTGGAGGGCCTGACCCGGCACCAGTGGAAAACAATGAAGAGACTCCTCTTTAATGCAATCCATCGGCTTTGGGTTTGTTGCTTAACACTGGCCCCTGCTCACCCTGGAGTCATCAGGAGCTTTGTTCCCAACCTCAACAGCAGCAGAGGCACGGATAGGGATTTTGGAAGGAGCTGCAGAAAAAATACCCGGGAAGAAAATGAATGCTGTGAGACTAAGTTACAGACATTTCCTAACAAACACAGGCAAAGCCACCATTTTGTACATTTCTACCGACAGGAGGTTGGGCCGGCAGTGGTGTCACTGACAATAAGCGTGAACATTTCTGAGACAGAGGGTCAAAACTTGCAAGATGCTAACAGATCCCTTATGCACCTTCACCTCCCTTGGAAAACACTTCCAGGACCGCTCTGGGGCAAGCACACTTTACACCATGAGTGCCAGAACATGAATCCTGAATGACATAAAGATCAGTAATAAGATAATGGCCTATCTCATTCAGCTGTAACGCAACAACCCTCAAGAAGATTAAATTTACCTAACTGGGGCATATCCAAGGCTAAACAACAGAATGAACATTCCTTCAGTACATTTAATGTATTTATATTTTAGTGGCGGGTTGCCAGTGTGCTACTTATAAGCTCAATGACTTGGTATCATTTATCCGCTTTCCTGTGAAACACACAGCAATCTACACCAGGAGACAACTCAGAAGACACTGCATCAGCAGAAACACAGCTCATGCCCAATACGGGAACACCGAGGAAGCTGTGTTCTGAGGGATCCTGTAACGCTCAGATGTCTCTAATACAAAGAGGGGGAATAAAGCCATTCCTGTTGGCATCCATATCTTTATTTTGATAGAAAGATCCAAAGTGGAGTCCCGATATGGCTATGAGGCTGCCTTGCAGGCACAACACAAGATCCTGCTGTGCCTAAAAGGGCTGCACTCGGGCTTTAGGCACCAGGTAATTAATACTTAAATCAATTTGCTGTCAAATGCAGGCACAAAATTCACACATTTGTGCAGTCCACCACTAACCTTGGAAGAATAATCTAGTATCAGATACTACTTCATTAAGAAATACACTTGGCAAAACCTGTTTGCAGAGGTATTTACATCAGCCTCAGAGAAACCAGGAATGAGCAGCAATGGCAAAAACCCTGCTGCGATGAAAAAGAGCCTGTGCCTCTCACATAATGCTTTGGACCAGTATCAGCTCCATGGTAAAGCTTAGCAAGCGGACAGAAAGTGGTCACCAGGGCAAAGACATGCCATTTTCAGCTTCTCCAGGACCAGAGGGTGGCTGACAAAGCTCCTCCCCTTGCTCAGGAGAACACCACTGGGGGACGCCTTGCATGATGGAGGGCTGAATCACATCTGAGGACCAGGCTTTTATCAAAGATGCTGAACAGATGCTGAAGATTATCAAAGCCTCTCTTCTTGGCATAAAATCCATGTATTTGACTTTGCTGAGTAGTTCCTACTTCCTTTTCTCACTGTGGTATCCAAGTGCTGTCTCTTTATATACGTTCAGGCATATGTTCTGGCTTCACAAACACCACTGCACATTTCCTATATCCTGTTCTGGCCCTGGTTGCCTTTCCTTTTAGCCCAGACTGGTCCTGGAAGGGTCTGGGAAGTTCCCAGTACTGCCACCCAGCCAGGATGCACGAGGCATGGAGGCAGAGGCTCCCAACCCATCCCAAAAGCCACAAAGTGAGGACACAATGCCTCTCCCCTGCTCACCCTCCTGCCCTGCAGCCAAGTGAGAACCCGACACACCAGTCACATGTTTTACAGCAAGGCCTCAAGTTTTTTGAAGTCCGCCAAACACTGGACACAGCAAAAATCTAGAAATTAGGAAGTGGCTTGAAACACACATAGAGAGATGTCTAGTGTAGAGCCAAAGCAGTCACAGCTAGTGTTCTAACACACAGCTCAGTCACACCCTTTGCAGAACACCCAGCAGCCACCGCAGCATGGACACCAAGGCACCTTGACACCCAGGCCCCCTCACAAGGCTGTGAGCACTCCCGACAGAACACCAGGGGAAAATTCAGTCTATCAGAAGGAAAGAAACCCAGATCTGAGAGTCTTGCAGGACTATGTGCCTAACTATCTCTAAAGGAGATTGAAACCTCTCTCTGCTGTCCTCGACAGCTCCCCAAGCTTATTGGGCAATGTGGCTATCAGGACCCTCTCTTCTTTTCTACATTTATCCATCAACAAGGCTTCTCTTCAGAGCAGGTCACCTGCAAGATCCCACCCCTCATAGATCCCACATGCAATGCTCATCCTGCAAATGGCCCTGTTTCTGCCGTCCGCTGCCTGATCAAAAACAGAGAAACTTTGGGGCAAGAGCTGTACCTCAAGTGTTAATGTATCCAACACTTGGGAGTACAGAGAGGCTGTGGGCCCAGTGGGACTCTGGGTCAGACTGAGACCTCCTGCAAACATCAGTTTGGGTCTGTACCAACTCTTCATCTCCTCTTCTGCTCACCTTCTGAGGGTAACCCCCTGCGGAACAGCCCCTCAGGAGACAAAGCCCCCACTGGGCTCTGAGGGCACTGCTCAGTTCTTAGCACGCACACACTGATTTGTTTGACATAAAGATCGTTCTAAGGCATTAAAGTTCCCTTTTAGCATTTCCTGACTCAGAAAAAGACGAATATGAAGAAGAGCAAGGTAGGCACACTGCCATGCCAGTTGGGAAGGTGGGCAGGTGAAGATCTGCAGGACATGGCCATGCTCAGAACAATGGGGTCAGAGTGAGGAAGAGCGGGGAATGTGTTCCACCCAGAGATGATGGAAGATGACAAACTCCTTTGAGAGGTAAGCAACAATCAGCATAATATCCTAATGCTGTTGTGCTTTTTTCACAGCTAATTGAGTTATCACAAAAGGCATTCAGCTGCCAGCACCCAGCGCCAAGAGATAGAGTGGGTGCAGCCCTGCCAGAAGCCGCACAAGCCGCTGTCGCTCACCGACGTGTCCCACATTTCCCTACTTGATCCTCCTCCAAAACACCCACGCTCAGGCTTCCTCCTGAGAAGGACCAGGCAGCCTGGGGCACAGCCAGTGGCTGGGCAGGGTGTGCAGGGGTCTGCGTGTCCAGCACTGCAGCCGCTGCGTGCTGGCCCATGCGGCTGGGGGCTTTGTCTGGGAGTCCCCGGCAGGCATGCAGGCTGTCCCTGAAGGGGGAGGGCACTTCACAGCATCTACTTTGAAGACAACTATGACTAAGTCCCTGCCTCAGCTGTCATGACTGGGAATTGATGCTCTTTCACTACCAAATGTCAAACAATACTGTAACAGGCACAATCCAAAGTGTGGCTCTAAGCAGTTATCCAGCCTCGATCACCATTTTTTGATGTCTTATTGTAAAACATTCAGCATGTTTATTGTGGCAAGATTTTTCTATCCAAGATGGCTTGTGATAATTTTTTTATACTGATTGTTCCATTTGAATGGAGTGATTATTATAAAAAACAAAAAGAATCATTCCAGCTGAAACCTGCTGCGAAGGAACCCCGAGGCAGGCTCTAACACACTGTGAATGTGGTTACAATATAGCTCATAGCGATGCTAGGTGTGAAGGAAAACAGATTTTTACAATGTTTGGAGCTTTGTGTAAAAACAGTTGACAAAACAGAAAACTGCAGTTGCCTACAACTTAAAACTGTCCTGTGACAAGTTTCTCTCTGTTTAAAAGATACCAAAGCTTGCCTGCCTGATTGTTTTTTCCTTCCCTGATGTTACCCTCCTAAATGCCTTGTCCTTTCAAAAATCTTTATCAGTTTTCTGAGTGAATAGTGACTTTATGTCATTTAAATGCAAGACTCCCTCTATCTCCATTTTTCATCCTAATTATGCAAAAGTCTAAGCTACATGAAGCATAAGGAGAAAATAGAGTTATTTGGTAATTAATGGCTAATGATAAATTGATTCAATTTTTTGAATCATTGCAGTTGTCATCTGTGGTATTTAAAACATAGTCTTTTCAAAGCCCTTGGGTTCTTTTGTGTTGGGGGGCTTTTTAATGTTCCTAGTCAAAAAGAATGAATGTGAGTTATGCTAATGCCCAGTGGAAATCCAGGTTGGGTCTTGTTTCATCAGAGTGGCTACATATTTGATTTTGTATATAAACAGCTGAGCTTCGTGTTTTCAGCTTCAGTCTGAGGCTTTGAAACCATGGGAGGAACTTTGGATCTAAAACCACTGGTGAAGCCCAAAATATGGTGGGCGAAACTTCAGGGAAAATGAATGTAGTGTGAGGTGGGGCTTGCCAAGATGGAAGTTCTTCTCCCCAGAAACATTCCTGGCTAAAATAACACAGAATGACAATAACAGCATTTAAATCCGAAATCTTTAATGTAAGGTTTTTACAGGGGTACTATACAAGAGCTGATTAAAGGGCATGCCTGCATGGCTGTACTGTACTAAGTCCACCACTGCAGCAGTGACAGAAGTCCTAAATAAAATTAATGTGATGCAGAAGATAAAAGAAGGGTAAGAGCAGGAGAGAGATGGGGGTTAAATGTCCTCAGTAGGTCAGACGGTCTGTCTCACCAAGACTCACATTTCAGAAACATCTAAAGAACATCTCAGCCTGAATGCCCTTTCCAAAAGGGCATGCCATGGGTTTCCCATGCCTGGGAAACCTCAACCCACACCAAGTGCATTGGCCTTTGAGCATGCAAGAGTCTGTGGGGCAGAGCAAACCACAGCTCAAGCCATCAAGTCCCACACTCAGCTCCCGAGCTCTCATCAAGCCTCATCACACAGAAAGGCCAAGAAGCAGTTCCCCTTCCAGGCTTAACCTAGTCTGACAGGAGACCATTCAACTACGTCTGTAGCCATCTTCCTGGTGAGCATAATTTGAGGCATCTGTGAAGTCAGCTGAGTGTCTCCACCATGCTCCTCATGGCCCTTAACTCATGGGTAGCAGCGTGAGAAGGCAGCTTGGCAGAGTAGTGCCTCAAACATATTTGCTGGCCAGTCAAGCAGTTTGATTTGGATTATGTAGGCATTGGTCACCTTGATGTTCAATACTTCATTTCCAGGCCAACACTTCTCATGATGTGCGTTCCCAAAGTCCCCTGGTCCTGAAATGATCTGGGAAACAACTCAGCAGCCAGAGACAAGAACTACATCAAATAGGTGAAGCTGGGAGTCTTGGTGAACTACAGCCTGCGCCTCTCCACAACAAGAGGCTTTGCTTTATGATCCTTAAGCTGTTAGTGCCCCAGCAAGAGCTTCACTTCTTCCTAAAGACGACACAAACGAACTTCAAACTGCTGTCACTAAAGCTGTGCAAAGTATCAGCAGTGGGAAGCGTTGCAAACACCTTGAGAACAGGACAAGAAATGTTGGCTTTGAAAATTCAGGAAGTCATAAGAAAGAAATCAAAGCCAGCATCGGGAAAAACATTTCTGGGGCTTAGAAATACTTCCTCAGAATGTCCAGGCCTTGTTGTCTCTTTGGGGCAGCAGGGGAAGGTCGCACTAGGAAATACCCTCCTTCCTCTCCCTCAGAGAGTGGAAATGCATTTCTTTCCTCAGGAGGACATTTACCTCCATGTCCTTGGAGAACATCCTGTATAATCTACATTTCCACATGTTCAGCTACAGGAGGCAGCAGAGCAGCTTCTCCATCCTTGGGATGGCCAAGCTGGAGATTCCCACCAGTGCCCAGGCTGAGAACTGTTCATAGGGCAGACAACAGGGCCAGCACTTCCGTCACGCCAGGGACTCCACACTCCTACACAGGGGCTGCAGAGATCCTGCTCCCTCCGAGAACTGGACTAAACATCAGCCACAGAAGGTTTCTTCTGCAGAGCAGCTGCCAGCACGTGCAGCAAGGAAAGAGCCTGTGTGCACTAGGCGTTGCAACATTCCCTGCATGCAGCTCCAGTAACTGGGAAAAGAAAGGGAGCAACTGAAACTGCATATTCTTCTACCAAATTCTTTTGAGAAATATAGACTCTGTTAAACAAAGAAAAGCTTAAGGGTAAAAATGAAAGGGGCACTTGGGCTCAACCAGTATCTCACTGATTAACCAAAACCTTTCCAAAGGAGAAATCTGCACCTTTAGGAATCTCATGCGACCAAGTCTGCAGATGACTTCAGAAGCCAGATGAAGATTTACATTCTCTAATTAATTCACTTTTTTATTCAGTATCTGAATTAACATGTTCACTCTTCTTGTTTTCTGATCAAAACTTTATTCTGATAATATGGCAGACATTGTGAGGTGGAAAATTATCCATCTGTCTAGAATTTATATCTAGTAATATCTTATATGTTTTTTTCCCCAGTGTATTTTCTTTTTAATATTCAAGAGAATATAAAAATAACAATAAAACCCCCTCTGTTACGATTCCAGTTGCTCATAGATTGGTTGACAGAACTATAAGTGTAATAATGAGGAGGTTTGAGGGGCAGGTTAATGTTTTTTGCTAACATATGATGCTTTTAGCCTAAGGCATTGCTGGAGGCCAATACCACTTCACCTGAAACCAAAATCACCACTGAACAGTCATTAAATCACTCAGAGTTAAACGTAATATTACTGGGTCTAGAGAATAGCACTGTAATCCAGATTTGAAATTTCATTAGTCCATAGAATAGGAAGCAGGAATGAAATCTGAAACCTTGGGAAATCTTTATTTACCTGTAATGAAGGGTTGTAAGTCCAATTTCTCCCTCACACCTATTGCCATTTTACAGTGGCATATCTCTCTCAGACTGGTGTGCTGTTTCCTCTGATTCACGCTTGTACAAGCAAGAAGCTTAGAGAATTCAAGTCTCTGAGTGCTTTGAAAAATATACATGTGTGTGTGTGTGTTTATGTGTATGTGTTTGTTTTCCCCCTATCCATATAGCTCAGGGATCTTCAGTTTTTATTATTACATGTTAATCTTTATCACACAATAATTTTTACAGGCCAGGACCCACTACACTGGGTGCTCTAACACATACATGGCCATAGCACAGGCTGCAGCAGAACTGGCTGGGTCTCACAGTCTACCTGACGCAGATTCTCTGCATGTTTCCCCACCTTTCCCAAACATATAAAAATCCTAGAGGGACTGCATCAGCCGCTGACTTGAAAAAATAATGTTAGGGAAAGATTGACTTGATTAGGGAAAGATTGACTTGACCACTAGAAAAAATGGGTGAAAAAAAACCCACAAAATTTCCCAAGAGAGGCGTTGCTGGGTTTTAGTCTACAGAACTCTGAAGGGAGTCAAAGCTGTTTGAGATTTGAATGCGTGTGATTCACACTTTGAGAACTGCTGGTTTCGCTGCTGGTAATGGTACACACCACCCTGCGTCCCAGAGTACGTTCAGTTTAAAAAGCAGCCCTCTCTCTGGAAACCACATTTGATTAGAACAGCCCTGGGCCAGATCCAAAATCTGCCTGGATCAGGGAAACATGTGTCACATCAGTTTCAGCCCAGGACTGAGACATGTCACATCTCTTGCAGATTGGGCACAGAGAGTGGAATTCATTTTCCCATTTCCTCTGGAGTTGGGGGCTGGAGAAGACGAAGCCAAGTAAGGGAAATTGCTCTGCCTCACACAGAGGAAACATTCTGAGTCCTCTACTTTCTTTTGCTGCAAGGCACTGATCCTGGCTGAAACCCAGAGCCCATTGGTACAGACCCAGCTCCCCTTCCCCCTCCTATTAGCACAAAATCACCAGTGGAGAGAGGCTTATTCTGAGCAACTGCTAGGCTCACTCTTGTTCATTCCCATATGGTGCAGGGAAGACTGAAATAATGGCTAGGGAATAGAAGAGACAGGGATTTTAAGAGTCTGCATATCCTTCAAACAGGGAAGAGAGGAGACAGGGAGAGGGAGAGGGAGAGGGAGAGGGAGAGGGAGAGGGAGAGGGAGAGGGAGAGGGAGAGGAGAACAAACCCAGAAGAGAAGGAACAAAACCAGAAGAGAAGGGAAAAAAAGAAAAAAGATTACTCTGTCTCTGGTAGGTAGGATTTACCATGAATATTATGGTCCCTAGCCATCTGAAACCACGGTTATTCAGAATTTTAACCTTGAAAATAATAAATGAGGAGTTACAAAGGTCTGAAACTGCAGCCTAAAGCCAAACATATGGTGAACTAATGTGTGTGAAAACTTCCTTGTCTTCTTCTGCTAATGCCTCTCTTGTTTTACTAAGAACATTCCTACAGAGAAGCCAGGCTTCCTTTGACAGGAGCCAAGGGCTGTGAGGGTGATGGGCAGCAACCAGCTTTACTTATATGCAGCACCTGAGGGAGTGAGGGCCAGCCCTTGATACACCCTGCTTGCCCACTATGATGCTTTTCTCAGGCCCAAAACATTTGGTGGTTCTCAAGGAATGCAAAATGTGTCTTCTTCCTTGCTGATTTATACCTCTTCTTTTCTAAGTAAGGTGTGGAAGTGAAAAAACGGTCTTTCCTATTTAGATGAAAAGGTCTTACTTATCCCTCTGTTTAGGAAGTGTTTAGCACTAGAACGTACCTGACACCAAGCTATTTATAAATCAAATCTATTCTTAGTAATCCTGGGATCAATCTGGGATAACTCCACTGAAGCCAGTGTTGTTTTTTTCAATTTCAATCATGTAACTGAGAGTTAAATTTGGGACAAAGGATTAATTTTTCACCAAGGAGGGTACATTACAGCAGAAGGCATCAGATGCACTGTTCAGTAAAGAACACAATCACAGAGGGCCCTTTAGCAATGCATTGTGTTACTGTAGATGGCACTCCTTCCTTGCCTGGATGCACGATGCACACTGCGACTGCCCAGATCCTATTATGTAAATGCATCATGCCAAAGCCTTTCATACTTACAAGACCATGCAGATGATTTTCTCCTTGCATGACATGCACGACAAAGCAGCTGTGTGGAAGCAGCACACCAAGACAAAAGAAATCAATGTATTTAAACCATCACCCTGCAAAGCTCTCAGGAATGTTTTGCTCTTTAGATTCCTCCTCAGAGAGGACTCACTATGTCTTGCTTTCTCCAGCCTTTTTTCTTCATTACATCTTCCCACAAAACTACTTCTGACAACAGCTTCACAGGGTAGAGCACCACTTGAAATATTCCTCATCGGACCAGCTGAGATCTGGCTGGCAAATGAAGACCCACAGCCATCACATACAAAGACTCCTAACTGTGCATTTGTTCAGTGCAACTGAAGTGTTTGCTTTTCTTTAAAGAGCTTTCCTTTACATTTATTTTAACATCCATCCTGGGTCAAGTGCTCCTCATCCAGTGACTTAGAGCAGTAGGAGAAGGAAGGTTACACAGCTATGGCATTAAAATAGGACTAATGCCAGATTGGCATTAGTCATTCTCTGCAAAGACAAAACTGCTGAGTAACTTCGGACAAGGGTAAGGGTAGGCAGTGAAATAATCCAAACGGCACATTTTTAGATATTAACTTTGATTGCCCAGCTCAGGTCTGTGAATAGAGATGGGCATCGCAGGAGGGTGGATCACAGCAGGAACCTAAGGCTCTGAACTGTCCCAGCAGAACTCTGTGTCCATGCATTGTCAAAGGAATGAAGGGAGACCAAGGAAGTCTCTAAAGCCGGGAGGCTTGTGTGTTCTTTATTTTTAGTATCTATCTTTGATCCTACATTTAAAGCTGGGAGAAGGCTTCCCCATATCTGACTAACCTCCCTGGAGCATGAGGGTTTTGAATTGGGAATCAGGTCCTCTCACACGTGTATCCTACATCCAGTACAGTCACTCACACAGAGCCGGTGCCTTGATCCACCACCTTCAAACAGCCAAAGTGCAGCATCCCTGTGGGGCCCTTTCCACCCTTTGGGATCAGGAATCAAGCGAGGCTTTGCTCACACTCTGACTTTATGATTCGGTCCCCTGTGGCTCAGTACAACTCTGCACTCACACACAGCTTGTTATATGGAATGTTATATGGAATGGCTTATTGCAGGATGCAACACAGTAGCGGGGGACAGGAAGATGGAGTTAAGTCTAGTGTATTTACTATTAGACATGACTGAGAATACTGGGTGCTCTCCACATGTACCAGGCACATTTATCACCCTGTGCTACAGGAGGGGATGTGACTAAGAGGTGGGGACATGCCAGTTAACCTCAGGCACTTGTCCAAGCACAGCGAGAGATCTGAGGTATGCACGAGGGTTGAAATTCCATTACAGGTTTTAAATAATTAAACACTACATGTTTGGAAGCTCGTTCATTCCTATTACTTTTTAAATAATTAATCTGTATTTACATCTAGTGAACTTCACGGAGCTATACACATAACAAATTTGAGTCAAGTTGCAGAAGAGAGATTGTTCCTGTCTGACAGCATTACAAATGTTTTTGTTGTATACAGTAACTTCAGCTATCAGGGATCAGTCAAAAACCAAATCCAACCTAGATGCTGTATATCACTGGGGTTTTTTATCAAATTATTCACAAGTAATCAAAACACTAAGAGAAACTGTAAATCCTCAGGGGAAAAAATGTGCTTCTTACATCTCAGAATAGTAAAAACTGATTCAAGTTGGAAGACAGTGAACTGAAAAGCTGCATATATTGTTCCTATTGAACATAATCATTGTGTTGAAGATAATGCTGTCAGTTCCATGTTACCTGTAGTACAGTCTGATTAAGAAATACTAATCTCAAAGCCCAGAATAACGCATGTAACAAGTAGCAGATTCTAGAACAGAAAACAAAATTCTTTATCTAGAGTCCTTCTCTTCCTCAACACATTATTTCCTTCTACTTGCTTCTAGTTCAAGCTGAACAAGACATTAAATACCCAGCAAGTTTCACCTAACTGGAACTACATGTGATGCACCAAAATGAATAACCAACACTGTTCAAACCTCCAAGACAATAGAGCATTGAAATAGGTGCTTGAAACCATAGCTCTGCTGCGGGAAATGAATTTGTAGCAATGGCATCAGGATTACATGTTTATTATACGTGCGATTTCCAGCTCCAGTTAGCCTCTATTTGCAAGCAAGTAGATATATATGCATTCACTTATGCAATTCTAGCTGGTATTCCCACAAATTCAGTCCAAAACTAAGTTATTTCCTTTTCAAATAGCATTACTACTAATAGAAATGCTGCTGGCCAAACAGTTCCTTCAATTATAATAAGTGGAGCAAAGCTGCCTTCAAACTGAGATCTCTGTTACACCTGCACAGTTATTCTGGAAGTTAATTAGATTGCACAGGGGTAAATATGGACTTAATGTGCTCTTCAGAGGCCTCATAATGGCAGAAGACATATTAGGGAAAGAAGAAAGAAACCAACTTGACTTTCAAATCCCAGGCTGGCTTTGCAAGGAAGGGAGCAAAAACATCTGTACTGTAGGTGAAGCAGTCACGCATCAGAGATCACGGAAAGCCAGTGTCACCTTGGAGAGGAAAGGTTTGCTTAAAAAATACCTTGCAACCTTCTTATTTTGTAATTGTTATTAAAAACCAAAAAACCAATGCAAGGACACCTAAATCAAGGGCAGGCACTGGATCCAATAATGACAAGTCTCCTGTTTGCTCCTTTGACCCGTGCAGCTCTAATTCAGAGTCCTGAGGACAGAAGCTGCACATTTCTGAATGGCAGAAGACAAACGGCTGCAGAAGAAGGGACCACGAGGTCAGGTTTCAGTGAAAGCCAGGCTTGCATGCCAGGCACAGAGATCAAGGAGCGACTAACTCAAAGCACAGGAAGAATCAGTGCTTCAGATGTCAGCTGTTTCAAGGATTACAGGTCCTCCTGTTTCTAGTGTCAAGGTAATAATCAGAGCAGTGGATGCGCGAGGCTCCTCGCAGCGATAGCTGAACGTGCCGCCCTCGATTTGGATTCAGTTTGGGGGATTTCGTTTCGTTTTTAGACAAAGCCAACAGCGCCAAGTATTCATATTCCAAGGCTGTTTTAAGGATCAAAACCCATCTTACTTAACAAAAAGATGAGCAAGATTCAAAGCAGAAAATTATATGGGAGCTTCACATACAGTAGGTGGAGAGGCAGGATTCTGTGACTTTTTGTCAGGGGTATTCATTTAGAGATTGGTGCTAACAACAGCTTCTTTAAAATGTTGTTGTGTGTGTCCCTTCCTGCCCCCCCCCATATTCATGTTTTCACATAAATCCTGATTTTGGCATATTACTTTATTGTGGAGACATGTTCTGTGTACTGGATGGCTTATGCAAATTAGCCAAATGTCCTATAAATTAGTCTTGAAATGCTTGGGATAATGAGCTGCTTGCATGGTGAGCAGTGCACAGTATTCAAAGAAGGACTCTTTACAGGTTGGGAGAGTAGGAGAACATGATAAATGTGTCCAGACTACACAGCAAGGCAGGTTGCCTCCCTTGCACTGTGCTGCTCACCTCAAAATGCAAGGCTGACTGACTGGAACTGAAAAATGCAATGCTAGGACATAACCAAAAATTGAACCCCCCCTCCCCAGTAATTACCGGGTAGGCAGACAATTTGCACCCAGCTACCGAAACCCAAGCTTGCAGATCCTCTTATTTGACTTGGCAAACATATTTAAACTGGTTGCAAGCTGAGTTTTCTTCCCTGCATAGTTTGGATTCTCACTGAAGGCCTTTTGACATATGTTATGTATGTGAATTGTATTGTATGCAGTGCCTTCTTTTGGAGATATGTGTCTGTCTACCAAAAGTCACACCTCCCTGGTGTTCCTTGCCTGAGATGGAGGGAATGCTTCAAAACTACACTCCCAGTTGTATTTTAAAAACAGATGTCACTTGCTGCTATCTTGTGAAGCGTAGATTTAAGAGCAAGCTATGCGCACAAAGGGCTGGTTCTCTGCTCCTGACTCAGGTGGTGCTCTCTGAGGCATGTGAGGTAAATGGCAGATGACACATCAAAAATACACTACTAGCTTTTGGTGTGTGTTTAGTTGGCATTCCATACTGAATTTGTGTGTGGGCACCTTCATTTGCAACCTCACAATAATTAAATGATATTAGCATTCAGAGGCAGGTGTACGAGAGAAGGTGCTGCTAGGATTACTGGGTAACAATGAGAGCCTTCAGGATGCCTGTACCTTGCATTCCTTTATTTTATTATTGTTACAGAACTAAACGGGGCAGGGTAAGGGAAAGAGGCTGGACAACAGGGATGAAAACCGGAGATGGGTTTTACAAACGGAGCATTCACCTTGCCTCCCTCCCTCTCCTTCTGGCTCTTCCAAGGCCCCACGTTTTCTCCTAAGGATCCTGTGGAGCAAGCCCTCAAAGGAAGCCATTTTATCCCTTTGTCCTGCAACAACCACTGTGCACACCTGAGCACCCTGCCTTGGAAACGTCTCTTTTCACTATTCAGAGAGAGCATAGGAAGCTCCTCAAAGCGCACAAGGCTGCAGCGCAAACGGTAACAAATCCGGCTCTCTGCTGTCAGCGCTATTGGGATACAGCGAGCGGCCGGGCCAGCTGCTTGGGGCTTTGTGCTAACTATGGCTACCCCTGATTCGGTGCCGTTTTATCCCCTCTGACAATTGTGCAGACAAAAGGGATGAGGTAAAGGCAAAGCAAGCAGGAGGAATTCATCGTTGCAATTTCACATGAGCTTCAGAAGTGCAATTATGTCCATTTTATGAATGGAAGCAGAGACAAAGAGAGATAAAGTGACTTGGCCAGGGTCACAGGGAATATCTGAACAAAGCTGAGGAAAGAACAGGCACCTCATTAAGGACTGATCTAATACCACGCATCGGGGCAATCTTCCTTGCAAGAAACTCAGGGCTTGCATTCAAAGACCCACCTAGTTTGGTCATACTGAGAAATTAAGCTGTGATCTGTGGCAGGTAACTGACAGGTTTTTAGATGGTAAAGCTCACATTTAGTAACATCTGGGCCTTAAAACGTCTAGGGGAGGGGACTTTCCACAGCTAACAGCACTTACAAGCCAAAGACTACAGGAATGAGTGGGGGCTTAAAAAAAAAGTTACATAATTTATCATGGAACTGAGGAAGAAGATAGTTAAACTGAAAGAAACAAAATAAAGTAATAGAGAAAGAGAGATATTCAGAAAAGGAAGAGAGGCCTTAGAAAAAAACTGCAAGTAGCAGGTAATCAAAAACAAAGGTCAAAAATAATTTTAAATGGAAGAATAGCAGGTATACTTCAGTGAAAACAGCTCAGCTGACAGGGACAATCCCTGCATCACTGCACTTTCAATAAAAACGTACCAGCTTGCACGAACCTTGGACAGGAGAGCTGTTTGTGCTGGAGACAGTCACAAGAGGAGCCACCCAGCAGAAGGACTCTCAGTGCAAGGGTACCGAGGCAGGTGAGAGGCAGCAGCCATGCCCACCAATGAGCTCCACCTGTTCCCTGCTCAGCATCTGCAGTGACTGTAACATCAGCAGTAGCTGTTTCAATAATGTTTTAAACCTTCCTGCCCTCCTTTTCAGAGCTCCAACATGTAGATTCAAATCCCTGGACATTCACAAGCAATTATTTTCTAACGATGCTAGAAGAAAAGCTTCCAGTTTTACAGCTTCAAAAACCCCTGCCCAGACAAGCTCTGTGGTTGACCTTTTTCAAGACCTAAATATATATGAGATACCTAAATAAGATAATTGGCCAAGTATAATGCTGGTGTGAGCTGGAGGCCTTATATCAGAGGTGACAGAGGCCCCCTCTAAGCAGGAGAGAAACTGCAGGAGCTCCATCCTTGCTGGTTTGCCCCCTGCGTTCAAAAGCTTCTCTGATGCTTGCTCCTCTCCTGATTTTGTGTGATTTTATTCATGTGCGTCCCGGTGTTAGGTTTCGCAGTGGATGTACTTAGCTGCACAAACTGTGCCAAGTGAGCTTACCAGAATGGCAGTGTTGTGCAGGAGATGGTACTTTTGCAAGGGCAGCCCCAAATTTCTGTTTTCCATTGCTGCATGAGAACAGCCTATCATGCCATAAAAGATATAAATGTTTTGTGGCCTTGCCGATAAGCTAGACAGATGATCCATCATCATGGCTCTGCATCACCACCACGGTGAAGGGATAAGGAGTGAAAGCTGATGGCTTCTGCACAACAAACAAACAAGCACAGAGACAGTGTTTGCTCATTTCAATGTGCAAAGCTGACTTGTTTAAATATGAATATGTTGCTTATAGACGAATTTTAGTGACAGCAGCCCCGTGGCATCTATCACTGTTTGCACTTCTGCTAAAAATAGTTGTGTTGTCTTTGTATTTATTGAGATGCCACATCTATAGGTAGTTCTCACTCCTTCCACCACATCTCTACCTGTTACCATTTCCTCCACCCTCCAGGGTATATCACACTTACAAAGATGCTAAGCACACAAGGTTCATGTGGTGTCACAAACACCTGAAATCACTTCCCTGTCCTCACCAAAAGGCTGTGCCCTTTTCTCCCCCTTGTTCTCTTTCTCTGTCCTGCTCACAGGCAAGGGGCACCAGGCACAGCTTCAAAATGCCCCCAATGCCTTCACTGAAGAGTGAGGTTGTCTAAAAGGCAGCACACACTATGGAGACTGCAGAGTGGTTTCTCTCAGACCAGATCATGATAATCATTGCTTCTCCATTTACAGAAAAGTGAGCGATTTTCTCTTCCCCCTGTGTCAGCCTACAGGATGTTACAGACGTGCTTTAGAATCAAAGCACTGTCTGGAGGGACTAACAGAACCTTTCCATTTCTAGGTTTTCACTGTAAAGATATTCAGAAGAAGCACCTGTCTCAAATTCAGGGAGATCTGCCTTAAGTCAGGCTCCTCCCAGAACTCATTTTGGCACTGTGTTTACACCTCTGAAAAGCAGCAAATCCCACCCAGGAAACAAACAGCAGTGAGAAAACATAAAATGTGATGTCTAAACACTGCTGGTTTCCTCCAAGAGCAACAATCCAGGCACTCTCCAAACCCTTCTTTTAAGACAGAGCTACATCGAGTTCCTGAAGGATCAAAAAGGTCCAGGCTATTTTTGATTTGTCCTCTTTGCAGTTTTCAAACCCTGAGAGCACTGGGATGTCCCCATGCCCACAGCACCTCATCCCTCTGCCATGAGTATGTGTACTCATCCAAGTGCAGGACCAGGGCTTTGCACACCAGAGATGTGGTACCTCCTGCTGTGTCAGTGCACCAGGATATCCATGTGCTGTCACTCTGCCCCTCAAAAAGGCACTCTGAAAATAAAAAGTGTGTTCCCCACACCACGCACGATTTTGCTAGCTTGGCACCTAGGAACCTACAAACAGCAAGCAAAGACCATGAACTGCAGCTCCTATTAGTCCACACGCCTTCAAAAAGGCCTTCTGCACACAACTTACCTGCACTAGTGGCAATCCTCAACATTTTACAGCTGAACTATTTTCTCTGCTATGTTAATCACATTTGTTTTCAGCAGGTTTTTCTAACAGCACAGGGGGGAAATTGGGGCAATCTCCTCTACATAGGGGCTTTTCCCAGAACTCACACTGACACAGCTGAGCTGGAGGCAAAGAGTGGTGGGATTGTACTAAATACCATGGAGACAAGCACAGCGTGCTTTCCAAATACATGAGCAAGGTACTGCAGCTCTCCCAAGCAGGCTGCTGTGCCCCCACCAGCAGTTCAGAGACACCAAAGGAACACATCTCACCAGGGTGGCATTAGAGAGAAAAGCCATGACACAGAGGTCAGTGCAGCTGTGTGGTGACTTAGGGCAGCTGAGATTTCAGCAAGATCCCAACAGAAGGATTTTGATAACCAATACGGACAAATACCTCAATTTATGCAAGGAGTACAACAGCAGCCTTTCCTTTCAGTGACCACAGTGATCTTGGGCTAATCTCATTTGAACTTTGGACAGCTTGCACTCATCTGGTCCTTGGCCATGCCTTTCTTCTGGTGAGAGTTTCAGCCCTTGTTTGTGCTGGAGGAAAAAGGAGCCTAAAGCTGGACTGCTGGACTGTGCAAGCACATGAGCTGTAACCCCTCATTAAATGTGCATGATGTGGTGACAAAGAAGGAACACAGCACAGTGGCAATTGCCAGAGCCCTGTGGCAATACAGAGAGCATACCCACTGGGGAGAGCAGCGCTTGCTCAACACAGTCCCCTGCAATCTCTCGGAAAGGAAGAAATAGGATATGCGTAAGATAAAACCGAGCACATTTTCCAGGCCCTATGTCTGTAAGGGTGTGCCTGTTCCCTGCTGAGGACCCCATTCCTCCCTGAAGACATGTTCTGGGAGGGGCTCTGTATGCTGCAGGTGCAAGCACACCTGAGAATCTCACCTGCTTGCTTTGCTCATGTCACTAGATGTTTCCAGTTTAAGGAAGAGATTGGATCCTGAAGGATCCAGTGATTTTACATGAGATACCATCCCAGAGATTTATTAATACAAAGTGAAAAATAACTGATAAGAGAAGCATTTACCATTTCTATCTGTGGAGTCAATCTCTTAGCTCTTTAATATTTCAGTTTCCAGCATCCTTCAGCCCTTATGGCCTGGTAACATGACACACCAGCACAGTGTCCTAGCACTATCTTCCAGCACTACATAAACCTATGTTTGAGACAGATTCTCATCCACTTTGAGACTCCTTTGCACCACTCTGGCAGCTGAAAGGGGCCACCTAAGTACACTTCATATGCTCCAACTTTTGAGGCTTCTTTCTATTGCCAGAGTGATGAAAAGGCATCCCTAGCTTGGGCCACAACCGGGTCGAGAGGGCTGCGTTTTTAACAAATGAAGCTGCTGTTTGAATCCCAAAGACAGAGAGAGAGAGAGAGAGAGAGGGCCAGTAGCCAGGTGAACACCAAGTGCTTCTTCCCTTGGCAGTCAGCAATCTATGTTGTTATGAAGCAGCAGTGTGTTGGGATGTGTTACCTTCCCAACCACTAAAAAAACTCTCAGAAAATGACTGTTTCACATCTTGACTAAGGAGACGTTAATTTCAGTGTCATGTGCAGTAATGTTCATTTGGGACAGGCCACAGGTGGTCAATTATTCCTCTGCCTGTCTAGAAGAAGTATGTTTATTCCCCATAATAAAACATATTAGTACAATACAGAGTTTATAGCTCAGTTAGGAAAGTGACATGCAAAGAGTTACAGTTTCGTATGGAGAATACAGCTAAAAACAAATTTTTGAAACTGAGTGAAATACTACCCTCCTCCCCATGAGACACACAGGAAATACACAGCTGGAGAGGCAACTGACAGGTATTTTAGGTTTAATATTTAACCACCCTGTACAATTGAATATTGGATTGTATTTTAAAGCTCTAGACTGTAACTGTGTTCCTTTCTCTGTTTAAAACACTTTTAGCTGATTATTCAGGCACTGGTTAAGAAAAAAAAAGGCACAAAATTTAATTTTGGTCCCAAGCATAAACAAAGCTGTGCATTGAGCAGAATTTGAGAACATGGTGCACACGCACACTTTGATCACTTTATAGGATCCACACACAGCTCTGCTTACTTCAGTTACTTTGGGCAGTCAAATTGTTTTTAAATATCTTTAAGTAAATTTGGTACCTGTTTTCTCCTGCGTCAGATAGTAATTCATAATAAATGAACTTTGCAAATACCAAGGATGCAGTTGTTCACTCTTTGGAATACAACACAACATTAAATAACAGACAACGTTTTGCACTTCTAACATTTTGTGCACAAATTGCATTTTGCATGCAAATTGCACTCAAATTGCATGCAAAGGCAATTAAATAACAGCATCCCCATTTCAAAGCTGGAGACCAGACCTCTAAACATAAAGTTAGCAGATATCTAACTTCAAGCATAGAAGCAGTCCCTCTGCTTGAACTGAATGGCTCTACCTGCAAGCTTGACTTTGGACACATGCAGGAATATGAAGTTCAGCCAATGACTGTAGTACCTCAAATGTAAGCATCATAGGTAAGGTATTTATCTAGTTAATGAGCAGATACAGGCACATCTAAACATTGGTTTAACCAATCTTAAATCAACACCTAATTATTTGAGGAAATCCCACTCTACAAGTGCTTGCCTTCCTCTGTTAACCACGGGACCTAGAGAGAGAGTCCAGCCCGGATGCCAAACACTGAGATGCTACAGCCAGGCATGTGAATGGAACCATGTCCTAAACCTAAGGGTGCTGTGGAGCTGGGAAGAAATGTGACACTGGTGAAAACCAGAGTGAAATGTAGATCTAGCTGAAGCTCAGACTGAAACACCCATCACCTTACTGTGAATGCAACTGAGAACAACATCTGATCACCTGAATCCCACAGGATTATCCTGTTATCCTGAAAGACATTGAGCGCAAGGAGATGTGCATGGTTTTTAAACAGGGAAGCAACCTCGGGCATGATGAAGATTTCACTGAAATTGTTAGGGCTAGATTTGTGAAAGGTGTATAGCATAGGAATATTTCAGATTGCTACAAGCAAAAACCTGTGCTCAAAATACTGATGTGCATTTATCTGCATGTACACCCACCTGAAAGACCCCAGTCTGCAAATGAAAGCAAGAACAAGAAAACTTCTTGTAGGGAAACAGACACTTCTTCCCAGGGTGAGAGACAACAGCACATCAAAATCACACTGTGCAAGACAACATTTATAAAAATGTTGATAGATACCATCCCCCGTTTGACTTATGGAGCAATCAAAAGCTCACTTCCACGGAGCATTTTTGGACCCTTTAGTTGCCTGAATCACCAATTTAGAATCTGTCAGACTCCATTATGCAGATTAAGAGTCTCTCTTTGGTTTCATTTGTTATGCATTAATAGGAGAGCATTGGTGCCTGTATCCTCTCACACAACCAAAGCCTTTCTGCCATTACATAGTAAATTTTGTTCTTTCTCGCATTCGGAAAAAAACCGACACAACAGCAGCGCGGCTTAGTTGCTATGCAAAGACTTAAGAGCCACTGCATAGGGATCAGTTCCAGAGTTTGGTTTGATTTGAACCGAGACAGGCAAATTATGCCTGGATGTGATCTGATGAGACCTTCCTGCTTGCCTGTTTCTCTTGTCTACAGGTGTAGCATGTGCTCAGAACAACCCCGGGATCCCCACAACCCTTTACAATCCCAATGCACGTTTACTGCCTTCCAGCCTGATGGCTGGTACAGTTAAAATTCTGAGTACCAACAGACAGATTTATTATGAATGCTGGTAGGGATCTTTTTTCTCTCTCATTGACTAGATGTGACTCAAAAAGTTAATGGTAATTGCTCTCATCTTCATTTAGCAACGAGAGAGAGAGAGAGAAATGGGAGCAATTTGCAGATATGAGAACAGGTCATTACAGGTGTGTTATATTAGTGTATTCATGAGCCCCCTGGGACAGCCATGCTGTGATATCCAATAACTTTTTTAATGTGTAATTACACACCATTGGACTATAATTGATTAATTGAAAAGAGAATGTAGGCAGATGCTAGGCCAAGGCTGCTGCTGCTTGTTAAATGAATATGTCCTTGCTTCTTTTTAATAAGTTAAGTGAACTACTCAGAAGCAATTAAGTGAGAACTGAAATTCATTAGATTTTATGTAATTGTTGGTATTAACTTCTATAATAAAATGCAGGATTTATATTTTGGGTTTTTCTTCCCATCCCAAAAGCAATATAATACATGTCACTGCTGAGATGTAAAAAAAATGTCTGCCTAAGACAGTGAGCTGTGAGACATGTGGTCCTAGCATTCAGATCTTCTTCAGATAACTGTGTGGCACTAATCTCCTTTCTTGGGATGTCATTCCTGGAAGCCCTGCACAGTCTCAGGAATTCCCAGTGAGATGGAGTCACACGCTTAATATCCCAGAGCACCCCCAAATCTCTCTGCAGTCCCGTTGAATGGTGGCCAAGCTCTTCCCAACCCTCCTTCCCACTGGCTGGATCTTAAGTCTCAGAAATAAAAAGAGTACAGTCTCCTGATTTTCAAAACCCTACTCTCTTACTGCTCTACTTACTGTTGGCTCTACAAGGGATCAAAGCCTTCAAACACTTTTCAGTGGGGAAGACAATACATGCAGTAAGATGATACATAAGCCAACTGCACCATTACAAAAAGTCACACTCGTTCACGCAGGCACTTGTTCAGACCTGATAAAACCCATTCTAATTAACACCCTGCATGACTGAGAGCCAGGGTCAGAGGTGAAAAAGGACTTGAGCCCCTGGGGACCAAAGCCAGTTTTATGGCCTGATCCTGTGCTGCAGGTGTGGTGGTGGTGAGATGTGTTGCAAGGGATGGTTCCCGCCAGGTAGCTGCCAGGGTATCGCAGAGGCCCTACTGAGTCATCTGCATCTCCTGCACAGACCCCAAGAAGGAAATATTTATAGCTTTGGGTGATGACTTTGGAAATTTTATTTCCAATTTATATGGAAGGAATTCCAGTGAATTTTAATTTATCACACTTCACTTTCTTCGGAACAAGATATATCTTTATTCTTTAATGTTCTATAAAAACTGTCTGAATTTTATTTCACAGAATAAGATGAGTTGGAAGAGCCCCACAAGGCACATCAAGTCCAACTCGGGTCCTGCACAGGACCACTCCAGAAAACACACCATGTGCCTGAGAGCGTTGTCCAAACGCTTCTTGAACTTTGTCAGGCTGATGCTGTGACCACTTCCCTGGGGAGCCTGTTCCAGTGCCCAAACACCCTCTGTGGGAAGAACCTTTTTCCTAATATCCAACCTAACCCTCCCCTGACACAACTTCAGGCCATTCCCTTGGCTCCTGTCACTGGGCACCACGGAGAAGGGATCAGTGCCTGCCCCTCCTCTTCCCCTCACAAGGAAGCTGTAACTGCAATGAGGTCTCCTCTCAGCCTCCTCCAGGCTGAACAGACCAAGTGACCTCAGCTGCTCCTCATACGGCTTCCCCTCAAGACCCCTCACCATCTTTGTAGCCTCCTTTGGATGCCCTGTAATAGTTTAATGCCTTTCTTATATTGTGGTGCCCAACACTGCACACAGGACTTGGGGTGAGGCTGCACCAAAGCAGAGCAGAGTGGGACAATCTCCTCCTTTGCCTGGCTGGAGATGCTGTGCCTGACACCGGTTATGAATGCCAGTTTCCTAAAGCTAAGCTACAATTCTCAACTGGCTTTCTTTCCAAGAGACATAAACCTCCTTTTTTTTTTTTCCCCGGATTTTTGGATGGGGGAGTGGCTGACAATTTTTTCCAGGCTTTTTTATTTAAAATTTATTGAAATCATTATTAAGAAGTAGTCTGCTAATAAACGAATGCATTTTCGTCTAATAGTTTCTTAACTTTTCACATGTTTAAATCTGTGGTCAATAAAAAGATTGTGGGGTGCTTTTTTTTTAATATTAAGAAAAATCAGTTTTTCAGTGATAACATGTTTAATATGAAAATTACAACTTCAGTAAACATATCAAATAAGGAAAGTAAAGTGTAAAACTAGAGTAATACAACACAGTATTGAATTAAGGAGAAATTAAGGTTGGAGAAATTATTCAGAGGTCATCAGTAAGTGCAGATTCATTAATGAAAATTTTAATGCTTGTTCTGGGAAGGAAGATGACAGATTTGGAGCCGTAATGGGATTTTAATTGTTTTCCTTTTTAACAAATGCATTTTCCTTCTCTTTTGAAATAATAACAGTGATATTAAAAATTAAAAAACATGCCTCCTTTTGATAAAAGGCAGGCTTGTGCCCACAAAGTGTCAAATGCCACCTCCTAAAATAATGCTCCTGTATTGGTATGAAGGAAAATGCTAAATTAGAGGCCCTGGGGAAAAGTTGCTTCCTACATGCAGCTGGGTGCAGTGAGAAAGGGGATATGACTCACTCTTGGCTCCAGGAGGCCAAACACTCACTGCCTGTAGCCATGGTCTTTCCCAAATCTGTGCCATTCCCATTGCCCCTCTTCCCATGCTACCCACCCCTCTCACTGTCACACATTTTATTCCATCTCTTTAGGTCCCTGAATCATCCTCCTGAATTCGAATCATCCTCCTAAATTTGGTTCACTGGACTGAAAAGACGGGGATCATGTAGAGCTCCTGGTGGTACCATCCTGCTTGAGGAGGAAGCCGCAACCCTGGACATGAGGGAGATTTTTTCCTTTTATTCCCTTCCTTCCCTTCATTCTTCCCATTCCTCATGCTCCTGTGAATTTCATACCTTGTATTTTGTGTGTTGCTGGGAGCTGGCAGAGCCTTGCCCTCCTTGACACTCTCAAGGGTGACTGGTGCTCCCCTGCCCACCTCTGCGGGAGGTGTGGGGAATCCCTCACCCTCCTTAGGGCTGGAGGTCTTGGTCACTCACTAATCCTGGGTGTAAAAGGAGTGAGGTTTGGGTCTTATTTCCAGCAGAAAGTCTGCTACCTCAGACTTGCTATGACAGGGCTTTGTTTTCTATTAGTGCCTACAACAGGTCTCTGAT
Organism: Oriolus oriolus; assembly: GCA_013400235.1. Classification (NCBI taxonomy): domain Eukaryota; kingdom Metazoa; phylum Chordata; class Aves; order Passeriformes; family Corvidae; genus Oriolus; species Oriolus oriolus. The sequence goes on from VXBT01004747.1 coordinate 222,133, forward strand.
GACAGCCTTCAGCTTAGATATTATTAATAAAGATCATGTTTTCTACACTTCAAATTAGCTGTTAGCTGGCCTACTACAGGTTTTGGTCAGACAGGAGGAAGATGTCTCAAAGCAGTCATTCATCTTTTTTTGTTTTCAAAACGTAAGGTGTCATTCAGAGCCCGCTTCAGGTTAACAGGAGGGATCCTACTGATTTCACTGGGCTTTGGGTCAGAGGCTGTGGAGTCCTAAGCATGGTGTGAGTTAAGAAATAAAAGCTTATTACTTTAGCAGCATGGTGGTGCAGGACAGGGGAAGTGGAACAGAAGACCTGAAAGACCAAGGAAATCTCTCAAGACTCCCTAGAAGGTCTCTAGCAGCCCAGAAAACCTCCCAGGTCCAGTCCGTGCTGTCGTAATGTGAGGAACGGCCTTCACTTCCATTGTGGGATAGAAAAACATATCATTAAAAAGCAGGGCAAGAAGGACACAGCTTGTGTGCCGGGCAAGACAGTGGCTGCATTTGTTCTAAACCAGTAAATAGATCTGTGCAGATGGGCACAGAGACTATCATTTCCTGGGGACAGCGTATCGCGGGGTGGCTGGCAGGCTGCAGCTCTGTGTTTGCTCCTGCATTATCCCAGCGAGACGCCGATCAGGGCACAGATGCCAAGGCACCCAGTGCCCTGTGGTGCCTACCTGTGCCTGCAGGCAGCAGGCAGGGAGGGTCAGCTGGAGCTGGGTGTCAGGGGTCTCTCTCTCCCCAGGGCTGCCTTCTCCAGGTCTGAGTGCTGCCTTTTTTCAGTGCTTTCACACAGCACTCACGGACTTCAACAGGAACGTGCATATAAGGCAAGCACCACTCAGCCCTTCATTCAGCCTGGCAGCAATTAAGGACAAAAAACCCTCTAGAATAATTTTTCCTGGTTTGTTGCCCTTACTTGAAAAGAAACAGAGTGCAAGGTTTTCAGTGGGGTTTTGGGGAGTTTCTTTTTAAAATACTCTGCCATTGCTCATGGACAATTTAGTTTTTGAAAATGAAACACTACAGGCGATTAATCTACCATATGACCTAAGCGTCACTGTTATTTCAGTCACAAGAAAGGTTGAATTTCATGTGGCCAAGATTACTGAGGTTTTAAGAACATCAGTATCAATTCACTGCTACAATTGCTTTTCTCCATATTTTTGTTCCAGGGCCATAACCACCATTCTGACAGCTCTCTGTGCCTGATCCAAAGTCCCTGAAACCACCAGTGGGCTCTCCGACAGCTGTTACGGGTTTTGCAGAGTCATCTGCTTGAATCACTGCGTGTGCCACAGTGCAACTGATGCAGTAGTACCAGTTGCCCTCAGACTGTGATGGCAAACTGAGCAAGGAACTGATGAAATCCATCAGAAAACCACCAAAAAACTGCACCAGCAGTGAGACCAACATTGAGTGATGCTGAAACAGCATTTAAGCACGGTCGTGGAGGTTTTAAACTCTCATCAGGCTTGGTAGCTCTATGATCTGGAACTCCACAAGGTGTCACAGGTCTCTTCCCCATCTCCCCTCCTGCCTCTCCAAGGTGGCAGAATCACCTCCTGACCACAGGATTGGTACCTGACAGGCTAGATGCGGCCCTTGCATCCCTCAGAGCTGCTGGGCAGCACTCCTGCTCCAGCTTTCTGGCCAAAAGCCCTGCGCACCCCGAGTCTGTGGCCAGAACGAAGGAAGTGCTCTCCCTCTCCCTCCGCTGCTTTGCACCTAATAGGATGAAGGACGAGCCAGGGAAAGCACAAGGAGAAGTGGACTTCTTTCTCTCTCTCCACTCTGCTAGGAATAAGGAGACAGTAGGAGAGAAAAAAAGTGTGGAAAGGCAAGAGGTGGAATGAGCAAAGTTATTTCTCCCTAATTCAGTCTTTCTTTGAAGGCACTGTGATTTCAGATGGACTGAGAGGTATTTTCTTCTACTGCTGAGGCACTAACAGGGAGCAGTTTTGCTTGACACTGGGGTACAGTAAGCAAGTCAGGCACCTAAAAAAAATGAATTTAAGCCTCACTTTCTGAAACCAAAACTCTCATGGACTTCAAAGGATACCAATATGCATATTTACATTTAACTCCACTACAACTGCAAAACCTATTGGCATCATCTGATCACAAATATTCCCAGTGCTTTTTAATGTCAATCTAGTAGGTATGAAATCTTTCCCACATTCCAGCACCCATAATTCTGAAGTTAACCTGCCTGCACCCCCGCTGCCCCGTCTGGGTGCCCCACATGTGCCATTCATCCTGACTCTGCCTCCAGTGCTGGAACAGCAGAGCAGAGTGACATGACGTCAAGCAAAGCTTTAGCTGTAGCTCTGGCTCACCTCAGCTTTGCCATAGCCTCCCCAAAGGCCTTTTGCTCATAAGAGAACATTTTGCATTTCATGTGTCCCTTGTAGATGTGTTTTCAGAGTTTTCTTTGCCTCTTTTTGTCAGTGATTAAAGATAACTGGCCGTAGGTGAGTTTGCATTAAATCCAATAGCAAACATGTTTTATTTTGAGTCTTTTACATAATAGCTTCCAAGCACCGGGACTTAAATTCATCTCACACTGCATTCACAAATTTATCCTCTCAGAGCAGAACTACTAGGAACAGACTTTTTGATTTCAAAGATGAAAAGATCATGATTTTACTGCAGGAAAAGCGTGGATTCAGCTGGGTGTAAGACTGGAAATGAATTTTTTTTCAGGATATTTATGTTTTGTTTGGTTATTTGTTTGCTTTACATATAATCCCATAGCAGTGGGTGGTACTCACATCATCTCCATAAACAAATGATCTGGAAAGCAACTTGATGTTTAATTTCCTTAACCCATCAAACCCTCCTTACCTCATACAGCAGCATGCCAATCTGAAACCTTGACTCAATATTCTGAGTAAATGGGGGGAGGAAGGACAAACTGCTGCTTTTTCTTTCCCACTTTTGTTAAAAGGCAACCAAGCATGACTCTTCCTACCCTGACTAACCTGGGTAGGTGCCAGATGGATTTTTCCTTTCTCTAGGCAATGGCTCAGGAATTTCATCTGGCTAGAGCTGGGGCTGTGGGCTTCTTGCTGGCCTTTTCACTCCAGCCTCGCCTTTCTCGGCAGTTAATCCCATCTTTCTCCCCACATCCACTATTAGCTGGACTGTACTGTTCCTTGACAATCAGCTTACAGCGGGGACTAAACTCTGTCTTTTCCTTCTGGAAACAAAGAGATGTGCCTGAAAGAAAAGCTTCCAGCCACCCATGGAATAAGAAATCAAAATCCTGAGGCAGTGCCTATGGGAGAAGAATGGACGGCTGGCCAAGACAGCATGCTGACCTGGCTCTTTAAAAATAGATTTCTTTTATGTAGTTCCCAATATTTATCATGGATAGCTAAACCTGAGACAACATGATTCTCAAAAATACTGTAAAGTCCATAAGGAAAGTCTGATGTGCTCATCAATTAGAGCATCTTAACGACTTTAGTTTTTGTAACCTACAACAAATCCCAAGACACAACATATATGGATTTAGCTTGGGAAATGAGTACTCTATTCTAAACCCAGAACTGCAGAATAGCTTTCTATACCAACCAACATATTTAATTGTCACTGCTTTTCTTAATGAGCAGAACTACTGAACACACTTCAGGGATTTCCTCTGCCTAAATTATACCTTTCTTCCTTCTATTTCCTATCAAATTTGCTCACGTTCAAAAAAGCCAAAAACAAACAGAAAAGCTGAGTTGTACCTCATCAAATTATCTCCTCTTGTGGTATGTAAGCAATGAAGAAAGCATACAATTTGTAATACTCCATGTTACTTCTGCAATACTCTATGTTACCATGCTTTAAAATCTCTCCAAGTATTGAAGAGTTAAAGCTTACTGTGTGTGCCTGTGACCTGGGATGTTAAGATTCAGCCAGTGTAGCCTGGCTCCTGTGGGAGAGCCCTGGCATGCAGACCCAGCAGCAGCAACCCAGCCCTGGATCCTGCCTGGCAGCACTCTCCCAGCAGGAGCATTTCCCAAACAGAGGAGCCTGCCCTTGCCGAAACAAACCTCACTGGAAAATGGCAGCTAAACCCGAAAGCAAAGAAAGCACTTTTGTGCTGAAGCCTCCAATTTCACCTGACAGACTATTACTCTATTTACTCTGAACTGCACTCAGAAAACTCCAAGGATTCCCTCATTCTCAAAAGCATAAGCAGGTTTCAGTTTCTCTTTCATTTAAAAAACCTTGTCTTTTTACTCAGTGGGCATCTGACTTGTGCTGTTAGATTCTGGGTAAGTTTTCACCATTGGGAAAGTATTTTTTTAGAGGATCATCTGTCCCCACTCCTTTCTTTTTTTCCTCCACTTTTTTTTTCCTCCTCTCCCAAGGAATACTGACTAGCCTTCAAGAGAAAGAAGGTTTCTTAACGGCCAGTTCTGGTGAAATTAGCTTTTGAAATTTGAGCAAATTTTAATATAGCATTGTTTCCAAAAAGTAAAATGTAGAAGGAATAACACTACCTCTCTGTGAAACACATAGCATCTTCAGCAAATAACACTAGTTCCCCCACCACCCACACCTAGGCTCAACATCATATTTTCACTGAAAGTTCCTAAAATACATCTTTAAAGATAGCAGAGGTACATATTCATTATTTGTCTACTATTTTTTTCACATACAAATTGAGTACAGATTACATCCCTGCCAATTTTGTTTCCAATAGCATAGGAAAAATAAAACTATAACAAATTGCTTTTATTACTTCCTTAAACAAGAACTGAAACTTGTCCAAAAAAGCACATGAAAGACTAACTTTGATGACTTGAGCTTTTGCCAGACACAGTGGTGATATAATAAAGCAAAAACTTAAATGCGTATTAACAGAGGAATAAGCAACTGGGCATTAAAAGAATGCTTGATTTTAATAGCACAAAGCGGGTTAATTGGTTCATTGATGGCTTGCACTAAATATAAAGCAGATTTTCAATGGAAATACTACATGATTTATCTCATGTTGTCTCTATTCCTAAACTGCTCCAACACCAAGAAGCCCTACTGACTTTGGGAGCATCTTGGTGTGCTGTGATGGTTCGTCAGGCCTGATTAGCAGCACAGTAATTAAGCACGGCCTTGAAGAAACAGCTTCATTTATTTGGCAGAAGAATTATGAGTACACCAGGGAACCACTTTTTGTGTTGGTCTAGTTTCCTTCCCTTAGGGTGTAACACTGCTATGCCTGAAACCACCGGGAACTTCACAAAGGGTTTAAGAGGAACCAAGACCAGATTTCACGGGTCACCTTGCTTTTGGCTGGGGAGAATTACACTGGGAACAAACTGAACCTTCTAAGTGACATCTGTGGCTCTAAAAAGCATTGTCTTTACCTAACCAAGGGTTGGCTCAGCACAGGGGACACTTGTGGGGTAGGAGAGTGTGGGCCCAGTAGCGCAGGTGTGGCCAAGACGCTCTGTGCTCTGGCCAGTGTGGGGAGCAGGGACTGGCCACCATCCCTGGGTTGCTGCCTCCTGGTGTGGGCTTCTCTGACCAGCTGACTGAACCTGGGGGCCAGCTTCAGCACTGGGTTATCGGCTCATCAGCTCAACTTTCACGGCCTGTTGCACCTGGGGCACCAAGAGTAGTGCTTGGCCTTGCATCCTGGAGGGGCAGGCACGGGCTTTAATGCAGATAAAACACAGCTTGCTCCTCCACTGCCACCCGCCTCTTCTCTGGTTACAACGAGAAAAAAGGAAATGTTGTTGTTTCAAAGTAAAACCCCGTGTACTGACTCTCCACAAACACTTCCATTTAGCCAAATGATACATTTTACCTAAGCACAGATGAGAAGAAAGGCAAATGCAAGGGAGAGATCTACCGATGTGTCTAAACCTCCCTTTTCGAAAGCCATGCGTGAATCTCCGTTAAATGTATTACAATTCATCCTCTGTTTACTTTAGGCAAACAGAAAAAGTCATGGTGGAGCACTCATTTTCGCAAGCTAATCAAGAACATTAGGTCCCAACAGATTCATTTAATAGAAATATAATAGGCATTCCTGCTTGCTTTTAATCTCATCTAGCTGCAAATGCTAAAATGAACAGCGAATTAACCCTGCCTTGGAACAGAGATTCTTTCACAGCTGATATCATCTCTCTTATGGCTTGTAAACACTCCAGGCTCCCTGTATGTGCTTTCCTGGCTTTCGCTCTTTCCCCAAAGCAGAGGAGAGGAATGGAGAGGAGAGGAGTGGAGTGGAGAGGAGAGGACGCTTTGGATTTGCATGCAGCTATGAAGGGGAGGAATAGGCAAGCTCTAAAGGGAGGACTGCCTGCTAGCAGAACAAAATGCAGTGCTGCCACCCGAAAACAAGGCAGAGATAGAAGGTGGATGGGAGAGTGAGTTTTGGGGCGCTTCTGGGGAAGGGGGGGGTGCTTTCCGTGCATGACCAGCCGCTCCCTGCATGGCTCTCCCTGATTTACCAGTGCAAGACAAGGTAGTAAGACAAGGCCATTCACGTGCTGACATCAAATATAAGATATTTTTCAAGCAATTTGAGATCTTAAACTGTTCACGGATAGCAGAACTAGCATTAGAACGCTAAAACAGTAAAAAAAAAACCTATCATATTTCGTAATGTATGTCATAATGAACAAAAGCCTTTAAAAAAAAAACGGTTTTCACTGTGCTAAAGTAACAATCTAGACTTGTTGTAAGTATGTTATTCTTACAAGTAGTTCGCAGTTATTCTTGAAGGCAAGTCTTGGAGTTTCCTTAGCATAGTGCTGCTGGGGAAAATTTTCAGCATGTCCATCTTCATCTCTAGCCTGAAGGGAAATATAATGGCCTATTTAGGGACTTACAAATAATGGAAGGAAAAAAATAGCTAAAAGCATAACAGCTCAGATCATTAAAACAGACGGGAATCCCAAAATACAACATTATTAAAAAGTTTCTTTAAATAGTCAGTACACCTTTTAGATATGAGAACTTGGGATGCTGTTTTCTTACATAGCTTAGATTGAACATGCAAATTCATTGTGGAGTAATAATTAAAACAACAAAAGACAAAACCAAAATGAAATATTTGAGCTGGAAACTGTGAGTAACTCAGGGTTTCAATTTACTCCATTGCATTTTTCAGGATTACATTACATATGTACTCGTTTAAACTTTTTGACATGCTTAAGCGATCCCTAGATAATGTACTTCTATTTTCAGTTTAACAGTAAGGCCAAAAAAAAAAAGTTTTCATACTCATAATTTACATGTAATACTATTACAAATAAATGGATTCCCCCTCCACGTTTAAGTGAAGTTTTGAAAGGAGCAATCATCTAGTGAGAACAATGATTCTTCAGTCAAATGCGGTCAAAATATTTAATGACAAAGGTGCATTAAAAGTTACTGGTTATTTGTAACTATGGTGTTAATTAAAAAAGCTGAAGTTTAAATGGAGACATTACCAGAGCCCATTAGCAATCCTGCTTGCATATAGTATTTTTCCCTTCTCATCTCAAGCGTTTTCTGCTTTTGAGTTAAAGCAAAAGGGAGAAGCAGGTGAAAGGAGGAGTGTCAGCAATACGCTCATTACACTGTTCATTTGAGTGACACTTGCACTCCGTTCCGCTCCATCTCATCTGATTCCTGACTGTTCGCTCTCTCCCTCTCACAGCCTCCTGAAATTCACAGCTGAGCTGTCTCCCTCACATATGGCTTGCATATAATTATGCACATTCCATTTTACACTGCATTAAAATGATGAGCTCCTGGCTCCCTGCCAACCTATTCAAATCAGCCCCTGCCCAAAGAAGCCGGGGAGAGGAGGAGGGCAGAGGAGGGGTGACCGGATCAGGGGCGAGGGGCGCGGGCAGAGGCAGTGGGGCGAGGAGTGGTACCCCGCTCCCATCCCTCCTGCTGCCCCGTGTGTGTTCCCGGGGCGGGGGTGTCCAGGGATGCCCAGGTGCCATCCGGGCACACCTCGGCGCCTGTGGCAGCGCTGGCATATTGCTTGCCCCTCGCGCAGCGTGAACCGCCTGTCGTCGCGTGTCACGCGCCCGGCACTCCGGCCTTTCAGCGTTGGCATTTGTGAAAGATATTTACACCTTGCAGGCTCTGCGATTTGTTTGTCTTCAAACAGGCTTCTGCCTCTCCCCGCAGAGACTGGGTGGGAAAGGGGAGACGTGGGCTAACAGCACTGTCGATTTTTAGGAAAACATGAAGGGTCTGCACCTCAGCGAAAGCCCCTTGACTCCAGCAGGCTTTGACTCGGGCCTCTGCTTGTCAGCCATGGGGCATGAACACAGCTTGCCCGACAGAAAATGCCATTTTTAACAGTGCAAAATTTGTCCAAAGGTGTATTTTGAGAAGTACCTAAAAGTGATGATTATTACAAGAACTGGGAAGTGGGAAACAAGTTTATTCTGTATGTTTCCTAGCAGTTTATAGGTATTTTCTTTCAATGCCCTCAATAGTTATTGGGGGGAGGG
>VXBT01004747.1:230641-292583 GCA_013400235.1 Oriolus oriolus
GGGGCGGGGGGTGAATGTTTACAATCCTTCTTTAAAACCACAAGAAAGAGGATTCCTGAGCATCTGAAATCACTTTTGTATTGACAAAGGTTTAAATGTATTCTTCTAATTATTGGTTTGAAACTGAAACCTCTCTGACACAATTAATCTACTTCCATGCTGCATGGAATACAAAGTTCAAATCTGACTGTGTTTTCTAAAAAAAAACCCCAAATTCTCATTCTGAAAACAAACTTTGTCCTTTCCCTTCCTCCATGAAGGAATACTGGCAACTCACTGAAGCTCTTCCAGGTCATCTAGATGACAACTGGGGGATGAATGCCTCAAAAATGCCTTGCACAAATAGAAACAGACCTGTCAGCTTGGGAAAACAGATGCCAATGTGATGCTCAGTGACGGACAGCCAGGGGGATATTGGTGGGGCACAGGTGTTGTGTGGGGCTCTGAATCGCTGTTGGTGCCCCTAGACCCCTGAAACTTTATCTTGGCACCATGCAATACACTGTGCATGTGACGGCTGGCACATTGTAACCTGCCAGTGACCCTCTGGAGCGTTATCTTGGTGCACGCACACACCTTGTAAAATGAAATGGATATCAGGGTGTTTGTAGTGCATCTGTCAAAATATAGAGACAAACCTCACTGACCTTGACCCGCTAACCAAAATTGCCAGTTACACAAAGGTTATTCACCCCTGCTCATGGCAACATGCCCCTGCTCCTACTGATCCAAACCTTGCTTTATTTAACTCTGGATGTCCCTAAAATTTCTAGTATCAAAACCTGTTTAGCTACATACTGCCATAATTTGCTCAGGCAGGAGAAATACACCTAATTTAGCTAGCTGGCTTCCATTGCAAAAAACACCTATTCTGAGCACTCAGGACTAACTCTCCAGTAACTTTACATTAATTCATTACTACCATCTTCCAGTTGTAAATAATTTGCAGAAGGAAACACAATGTACATCACTGTTCTAAGCATATTTAAAAAGTGGCTCAGAATTTATCTTGCTATGCTAATATTGTGATATAGCTGTGCCTACACTGACCATCTCTCAACCACTGCCGCACACCAGTGACTGCCTTGGTTCCCCAGCATCTCAAGCTCACTCGCAGCAAGCTGGCATCTATAGCTTTGCCATCAGGCCTGGCTGCCATAGGATGCTATTGTTGAAAAGAAAACAACTGCAAAAAAACCCAAGCCAAATCTGTGATCACTCTGATTTTTAAAAAAATGCTTTAATACTGCTAAAATCATTACAGGAATGCTCTCATCAAAAAATGTATGTCCAAACTGCTAGATGTGATTGGTTGCATATATGTAATATATGGGACAACTGCTCTCACAGCACATTTTGTTCCAGGACAGAAAAGGCATCATCTTGTGTTCTGAGGCCTGGAACCATGGCTAGCACTGCTAGTTTTATCAGTGCAAAACTGCTGCAACTCCACTGTGGCAGTGCCTCTCCTGGGATTTACTGAATCTCCTAATTCAATACCCTCTACTGGCAGACAGCCGCCTTCCCGTCAGCTGCATGGGATCCAAGAGGGAAACCTGCCCATCGCCAGCCCCTGGGGACACCAGGCTGGACACTTGGCAAGACCAGTGGCACACACACACACACACACACACGCATCACCTCACTGCTACTGCCAGCAGAGAGCACATTGCCCAAGGAGCGGTGTCGGCAAAAAGGATCCAGTGAGGAAACTGCAGTTGACTTGGTGGAGGTGGTTTGGCTGTAAGGTCAGCCTGATGATGGGTTATGTGGGAAATCATGGCCTTTAATTGCAGGTTAGATATCAGGAAGCCCTTTTTAATGACAGGTACAGCAAAGCACTGGAGCAGATTGCCTAAGGAGACTGTCAAAGCCCCATCACTGGAGATTTTTAAGGGCAGATTAGGCAAACATCTGCCAGGAATGACATGCATGGAGTAGCTCCTGATGTGGGGATGCTGGACAGATGAGAGCATCTCCTTTCCTAGGTCCCTTTTTTTTCTGCTTTCTACTGCTGAGCTTTGAAAGAAAATGGCAGGAGGCTAGGGGAAAAAAAAAATAAAAAAAAAAAAACGAACCAGAAAACAGGATCTGAAAGGACCTCTCTGAAAATAGCACAGCTTTTGATGTTCAGAGATATGTGTACTCATTAATAAGTGCATGATGACAACTATCTTTGGCTACAGAAACTGTGCTATTTGTTCGTAAGCCAGCCAGCCTATATTTGTGAAAGATGCCAATAGTTTGGAAACAGACTATATATTCACTCAAGATTCCTTTTTTTAACACAACGGAGGAAGAACAATCTACAGCAGAATTTCCTCCTCTCCAAAGTCCGTGGATATTTGTTCCTTCTTATTCTCAGAGAAAAATTATCTTTATCCAGACAGAGGATTTCTTAGCTTCAGTGTAAGTCTTTTTATGCAGCTTTAGCCTTGGGAGAGGAAATCTGTGCTTACATTTTAATATTAAGGACAGGATCTTACGATAGCGTAAGTCACAAGGCAGGTCGAACCAAATAATTTATTAAGATGAAACTTGTTAATGCAAAGCTTCCACTAAAATGGGACAATGCATTTGCAATGAAATCCTACTGCTTAGTCCACAAAACTTTAATGCCACTTAACCAAAAACACCTAACATTAAGAGCAACAGTCACCTGAGTAAGGCAGAGTGACAGAATATTAGTCTGCTTACTTGGGATAAAATTGCCGCTCAATTTCCATAAACGTCCTTTGAAACAGATGAAACACGGGAATGCTACCCCCAGATACGTTAAAGGCGGCAGGCATTAGCTGGATGTCTCTGGTAGGACAGAAAATAAGCCGCGAGGAGCTGAATGGCGTTGCTATAGGAGTGCAGATAACTGCGCGGAGGCTCCTGTCCCGTGGCGATGAACAGAGCGAGTTCACATCACCCTTAATACTACTGTCTCCAGAGGCTGGCTGCAGATGGGAACTGAAAGCTGTGTTTCCGTTTCCACCACAAAGGTTATCTCTCCTTTCACTGAAACTCGAAGGAAATCCTCAGGGAGACCCTAATCCTTGAAATTCTAGTTCCTGTGCATTTCTGTTGTCCCAGATAATCAATTATCATGCTCTCTACATTCACTGTACCAGCAATAGTAAAAATAGTACTAAACTTCCACCTGCTGGGTATATTTTTCCCAGAAATATGAACACACTTGCTGTGGGCTGGGTGGTGGGGGAGCCCAACATTGGGGTCCTGGGTGGTGGTGCTGTGCTGGGAATGGAACAGGGCCAGGGAAGACGGTCCCGAGAGGATGTTCCCTGGTTCAGCAACCACGCAGTTACAGGAATGAGCAAGCCCTCAGCTCAGGGGAAGTCTTCCCTCAGGAAAAGCTCCCACTAATGTTTGATGAGAGGTTTGCTCTTCACAAGGATTTCAGGATTTTCCTGAATCACAGAGTGATGGAATAAGCGGTATTTATTTGCTTGTTGCCTCTCTCAGCTGCACTCTATTCACTAATCTCTACAGTTGTAATATTTTGCCACTCCAAAACTCTAAAATCTTCTCAAGCTTTTTGAAAGTCCCAGGTATTTCGAAAACATGTCAAAAGAAGGTTGCATAAAATCTCCCAAGATTCAGATCAGTGAAAAGAAAGGACCTAAAACCACACTGGTTGTTTATCAAGTTGTTATCATTTACATCCCACAAAAATTGAGGTTATCCCTTTTGCCTGACCTCCTGTGACCAGTACAGGTTAGAGGTGACCACCCTACCCAACATTTTCCAGCCTGGGATCTCTTTACCAGCAGTGGCTCTCTGCACACTTGGTGGTGGCCTATGGAGAGCTTGCAGGTCACGTGCTACTAACTCCCCTTGTTTCCAGCTGCTAAAATGCATTTCAAGACAGCTAAAAATACATTAAATACTTTCCTAACGTTATTTTTCCATGTAAGCAACTGCTGTAGTCACCACAGGAATGTTATTTGATCGCCAAGGGGAGGGGAAGTGGTCTGTGAGACAATCTGTCTACTGGAGGTGATCTACAAAGTTAAAAGAAATTGGGAATATGCCCTCTTGTAACTTGTTTATTAAGTATGCAAAGGAAAACCAGAAGGGCTTTTGCTGACTTGTTGCCTCCTCTTCTCTCCCCAAACACGCCACACGAACACATGTACCAACACACGCGTGTGCATCTCCACCCATTACTTAAGTTAGGAACTGAGACCTTGTCTGTGCTGGAAGAAGGCACCCGTGGATAGAAACCAGCAGAAAGGCATCACTGTGACAAGCCAAACCTTGGGACTGCACGTGCAGCTCTTCCCAGGTCCTGAGAAAACCCAACACTGCAGGAGACAGGTTTTGTTGCCATTTTGTTGCCTGGGATTTCTTCACAGGCTTCCTTGAAATCTCTCCCTGCCACTCAGCTGCTCCTGGCTCCTATACATCACAGTACAGACTCCACAACTGCAGAGTCCCTTTCCCGGAGTGAAGTTATATGGTCCCCAAGAAGGAGCAAAGATGCCCCTGCAGAGATGCAGTCCCTAAGCAGCGCCTGAGGTTCAGACCCCTACAGGCATCCTCAGCAAGACAAGGCTCCCTATCATTGTCACAGCTTGTGCTCACGGCTGCCCTTGCCTTACTGGGACATGTCCAGTACAGACAGTGATGAATCTAGACCCAAACTCTAACCTCTGTTCAAATTTTAGTTGCCATTTCAAAAGCAAATACAAAATCTGAATGCAAAACCGCTAATGGCAGACTGGATTAGAAAAACATCTCAAGTCCACATGTTTAGGAGAGGGTTTGGTGTGGAAGTGACTTCAGGAGCCAGCGATCCGGCCAGTGTGATTAAGCCCTGAGAAAATACATAATTCTGAATATCCTGCAAACTTCTCCACTGTGCTGACAGACGAAATACTCCCTGACTTCAAAAATAAATAGTCACCAGGTCAAACCTGCTATTCTAACCAAACCCAGCCCACACCTCCTCATCCTCCCTTTCTGAACACATGTAAAATCTCCTGACAAACAGGCAGTTTTGCTGAGAAAAGCCGACCCAGAAAAAATGCATTACAACAAAGAAGGAGAAGGTGCCAAACTGTGGAATGATAGGGCAGTGCTTCTGAAATTATCCTTGTCAAAGCAACTGAGGACTGTCACGTTCATTTTCTTGCATAACTGAAGCACACTAAAAAATCCAAACAAATGTGCCTGCAAATCTGAAAAACAGTTATTTAAGGATCTTTTCTTTTTTAAAAAAAATTTTTTAATGCTTGTCGTTCACAGGCTATGGCTCTGAATGGTCCACTTATGTATTAAATTTTTCACTCAGGATTTCATGGTGTAAAATTCTCCACAGTTTATGTTTAAAATGCAAGCTGCAAATTCTATTATAATGTAAGGAATATTATAAGTGGATCAAAAGGAAATACTAATAACAGTACTACTCTAGTGCCTGCTAAAGTAATAACTTCCATCCTACTGAATTTAAAACTTACACCAAAAAATGGATTCAGCTTTCTGGATTCTATAAACCTTTTCCTCCCCTTCTCCCCGTTTTGTTTCATATACCTTCCCCCAGTTTTGTTTCATATACTTTGTGGAAGAACGCTGATTTCCTGCTGGACTTCTCATCGTTCTAGGCAAAATCAGGATTTTCTTTTTATACAGTTTGCAATGCTGTACATTTTTGGCCCTTTCTGCCACAGTCATAAAATACCTAGAAAAAACTGGTGATCGCTTTCAGTCTCCCAGTACATCCAGAAAGAGCAACTGAAGCAAAAATAGCAGTGTCTACTGCCCTGGATCGCTTTCCTGATTTTTGTAGGAAGAGGAGTAGAAGGTTTGAGATGTTAAATGACTCAGGCCCAGAGGCGAGCTGAAGTGGGTACAGGCTCGATCCAGTTGCTCAAGCAGGGAACTGCCTCATGCTCTCAAGTGAAAACTCTGCATTAAACCTCATATTCCCACTGCATTCCAGACTTCTGGACTTTTCCTTCCTCTATTGGCCAGTACCCGGGCAGTTTCTGCAGCTTTCCCGCCTTCTGCAGGACTGCACTACCCTTTCCCTGACAGATCATGGCATGGTGATATATGAGAAGTGTTCAGGTGGCTGCCTCAAAAGCTAATTTTTCAAACTGCACAAACATTTAACCATATCATAAATTTTTTATAACCTCTTCCAAATTGTCAAAGAATAAATATAATAACAAACACATAACATTGAAATAATTTGAAATAAACTTTGTTTATTGCCCCTTTGAACATTTTTTCAACAAGTCACAGCTGCGTGGGATCTTCATAAACGTGAGCCTGTCCTGCTAATCTCCCTCCTGATTCACGACAGGCTGGATCCAGAGACACTAATGGACCGTGCCTGACAGTTATTGCAACATATTCAATACACAGCCTAAAATATGGCCAGGAAAGAAATGAAAATATACTACAGACTTGCCGGTAGCTTCCATTTTTGTAACGGGTAGCTCACACCAGCATAGTTGATAAGCTTTCCCTCTCTCTCCGCATTCCCTGATTATTATCATTTATGAGATAAAATCAATTTCCAAAGTATTCTGTGTGTTTCACTGTCAGGTAGCTCAAGTATCTCTTGTCACTGCTGCCATTTCTACAAGGGTTCCCCTCTCCAGGTGACAGATCTAGGCACAGGGCAACAACACATTTCCAATGAGCCTGCCAGTGAAGCAGAGAGACGAAACACATCACCACGGAGGAAAAAAAAAATAAAGAAAAAAAAACCCAAAACAAACACCAGAAAAAAACCTGTCAGATGTTGGTAAGGGTTAGCTAAGGCTCACAGACCAAACAAATCGCTGTCCCTAGTGAATTTGTTTCAATGCATTTGCGTATTTCAAGCTTTTGCATTGTTAATACCCGAGCAACAATGCGGATTTTCTCTGATTGCGGTGTCACATATATGATTAATCATCTTGACTCAGAGCATATTTTTTTAAAGCAATTGCAGGCTGGTTTAATGAACTCCTCTCCCACTGGCTTTTATAGACTAGTCATGATCAACATACCATTAAGATAAACCTCGTGCCCCATCCCTCCCCCCTCTGACAGCTTGCCTTATTTGCCTCACAACAGTCAATATCCAATTAAGAGGCAACGGATTTGATCGATACAGAAGGTAACAATAAGACTTAAACAGCTGGCAAATTCTACATGTACTCTTTCTTCAGTTCCAATCTTCGTGGTATATAAACGGTTCTGCACTTTGAATATATGCAGAGAAGGAAAAACAACAGCCAGGTCTGGCTGGTAAAGCTTTCCCTCAAATGGGCTGTGTCTGCAAGCTACTGCACACTCATAAATGCTTGTCTGGGGTCACTGCAAGACAGGCAGGATCCTATTCTCTGTATTTTCTGTGGCCTTTTAAAGGGTGGAAATAGAAATCTCTACTTGGTCTGGTTACAAGCCACATGTCACTTGGGTCATTCACACATGAAAATGGAGGGGCTGTAATATTATTAAAGCAATCATTTATGAGCTGGGCCAAGGGATGACTGGTCTGGAGAGAGGGGCAAAACCCAACAGGAACTGAATGTAAGCAGGAGAACAGGCAAGGAGAGGGTGAAAAGAAAGAAGAGGAAGCTTTGATACAAATGACATATTCTACAACCTTAATATCATCTCCCAGTCTTTCTGCCAATGATGAATGGCTGCAATAAAAGGTGGGATAGTGGCACATACAAGCAGGAAAAAAGAAAAACCTGCCTGGTGGTGAGGACAATTCGTTTTAATTCCCAGCAGCCCAGCTAGAGGTCAGGGACTGAGGTCACAATATTGCCACTGCCTTTGGGTCTAACACCAGGTACAGTACTTCTTCCTTGTCTCCCAACACCTTTTTTTGAGGCTTTTATTCAATCTTTTACTTTCAAAGACATTTCACAGAGTACTAGGCTGATATAGTCCAAATGAGGTACCCCTCCTTTTCCAGGATTTCCACTCTATTTTAAATAAGAAGTCATGATCATGCGGGATGCCACGCTCTCACTGACAAATGGGACCTAACCCCAACACTTCTGAGCTTGCTCCCAACACTGGCAGAAAGTTATTCCTAAATCACAGTGGCATGCCTGTGTTCTCTACTGCCCACTGCAACCCTCTGTCACTGGGAGGGATTCCAAGAACATATATCATGTCTAAAACCAGGAAACTGTCTGTGCAAACTCATAAGAAAGCTCACAGCACACAGATCTTTTCAGGCAATGGGAGGCAACCAACTATAATTTATCTTCCCAACTTGCCTTGGGATTTGAGAAGTCCCATTCTGAGCTCTCCTTTCTGCCACAATAAGATGAAATATGCTGAAAAACACCTCAGTCTTCGCAGCTCCCTTCACTACCATCTTCCTCAGGGAGTGGTTGCAAGTAGGTCTTCAGCCAGGTTTCTGAATCTAAAGTAATCCACATCTAACTGTTCCCAACAGTTTAGTTCAGGCCCCAAGGTTTATCAGACTACACCTTTTTTTTAACTCTGTGCATTGTTATTACAGAAAAAAAAATTATACTACTTTCACTGTTAAAGATAGACTTAAAAAATGGGGATGCTTCCACTGGAAAAAAGAACAGAAAGAAACACATTTTTCTGTCTTCTGCATTCACTCTAATGGCTCTGCCCCTGACTCACCTGGCCCCTTACCACACAGCAGAAGTCTGCATGTTTTGCCATGTAATCCTGATTTTGATGGTTGGACTTGATGACCAATTTTGACAGTTGGACTTGATGATATCAAAGGTCTTTTCCAACCTTAATGATTCTATGATTCTCTTTTCAACTTCTGCCTCTCAGCTCCTGTCTTGAAAAGCATCCCTTAGGGCTTCACCAGACTCTGCAAACTCCCAGTTAGCACTAGATGTCTCCTCAGGCATATGCATGAGTATTCACATGCCACCTCTACCATTTCATGGTGGCACTGTCAGCTTTTTTAAACTTCCATGTGTTTATTCCAGACTCTTATGTGTTTGCCCCTTAGACAGCTCCTACTTGCCAATATATATTGCAAATACTTAGTCAATAACCTTGCTTACAGCCCTGACCTTCTTTAATGTTTCCTCACTGTTCTGTGGACTATTCAGTGTCACCTCAAATGTGTCACCCATTGTGCTGCTGGGCCTGCTGAAATCCAGCTGTTTGCCTATGCAATAGGTCTGTCTCATTTTCCTCAAAAACAGAGCTATTGCTTCAACAGGGAAGAAAAAAGATGCAGATAGGATGCTCCTCTGCAAAACTGGTACCACAGCTGAAGAGCTGGGAGCTGCCAAAATTGCACCCCTGCACTGTGAGTGTCCCTGGGTCCTCCATTCAAGGGCTGCACTTCAAGCAGCCTGGTGGGCTTTGCAATATCGGAGAGCAAAGCACTCCTGATGTTTCTCCACTGCCGGGCTGGAAATCGAGTGCTTGCCTCTTCTGTCTCCAGCACAGGGACTTATCTATTTCAGTTTAAGGCTCAGTTGAAAGGATGCTCCTGTCTAAGATGAGTTTGGAGAAACTTGCAGAAAGGTGGCCTTTGGTCTGTCATCCACTGTGCACACCTCCACAAATTCCCCATTGTTTGGCTGAGATATAGAGGTCTCTGTCTCGGTCACAGAGTATATTGCAGTAGAAGGCAGCAAGGCTTGGAGGAAACTGGTGCTCTAATTACTACCACTGCATGAAAGTACAAACACATCAAGCAAAGACCCAGCTCTAAATAAACACTTTAAGTACATTCTTACCCTACTAAATATTGCTGCTATCTGAAAAACTTCACATAATTTTCTATTCCCTAACTTATTCCACTAAAATTCAAGGCCCCATTCTCTTGCCCAGACCACTTTGCATCGGCTTTGTTAAAGCACAGGAATGGTCTTGACCTCTGTTGTTCTTAGTGCACTTTTTCTATCTGTGCTTAAAGATACTCTAAAGTAAAGAAAGCACCTACTTGCCCCTCACACAATCATGAGTGAAGTTAAGCTTAGGCAAAGGCCAGTGCTAGCAAGATAACCACTGAGGTAGTGACAGATGTTCAGCCTAACATAAGATTGAGGCCAGTAGACAGGAAAATCCGTCTGTGTTTCCCAGTACTACTTGCAGGAGGAGGACTGTGGTGGTAGCCATCATCTTTTCATTAGCAACAGGCTGGTCAGAGAGAAAAGAAGCTGAGGAATTGTCTTTTCGTATTCAGGCTGTGAGTTCCAGAACAGAATTACCATTTAAATTAATTACATCTAACTATGTAATTAATGTTCGTGTCAGTTTATTACAGGCATCTTCACCATCGATGCCGTGAAATGCAACTTAGTGACTTTTCTTGCGGGGAACAAGATGGAACAACCATTTGTCTCACTTCCATTGTTTATATATTGATCATTAAATTGTAACTAATATTATTAATCTCATTATTGTAATTACATGTGTTCTGTCTTTTTCGAGTAGCATTCCTTCCAGAATTAGACTGTTTCACACATCTCCATTGTTCCTCTCCCTCAGTTTAGAAACTTGATGGGGAATCACTGGCATCGAAGAAAGGTGAAATGAGTATTGAGCACAAGAAGCAGCAACATCAGCTGCTTAGCAGGAAGAGGAAATCTATGAGTGCTCTTTAACAACCGGCACACTTCACAGCATACACTGGCAGAACATTCCACATGGCAGGAGGTGAGGCTTAAAAAAATCGGTCCACTATAATCCTTTAAAAGCAGCCTGGGTCTCTTTCTGGAAGTCTAGGTCATGTGCCTGGCACTGCCTCATATGGTGTCTCTCTTCCGCCATTTGTTTATTTGCTTCTGGCAGTTTTGGCAGTGAGGTATCAGAGTGAAATGCACACCACTCCATACATATGGTGGGAAGAATCTAGTGCATCAGTTGAATGCATACTGTACTGTATACACATTCTGTTTTATCTCTGAGCACAGCTGTGCTGTAAAAGCTTACAAAATGTGAAGCCTTCTGTGCAGCAAAAACATCGACAGGAGAAGCTGGCCTATAACTTATTAGGTTGTGACACAAGCCAAAAAAAGCCGGAGTTACAGCTGACAACTCCTGGCATCGTGATGAAAAGCACAGTGGCTCAAGTTAGAGAGGGAGTGTCAGCCCTAACTTCATGTTTTGGACTTTCACTGCCACGGGTCACAAATAGCATTGCTGGTTTGTTGTAGGACAATGATTCCCAATCCCAGTGCACGGCCTCCAGCTAGTGACTGAAGCAAACAGGCAGACCACCCCCTCAGTGCCCCACTGTGCCTGCAAGCAGCCTGCGCCAGGAAGGGATTCAAGGAGGGGGTAGGCAAGAGCCAAAAAGCAATTGTGCCTCTTCCTCGCCCAGCACAGCAGCCTTCAAGCTGGGATCAGTCCTGCATTCCCTACTCCCCCTGCAAACTGGACTGAAGGTGGTGGAAACACATGGTAGGAAACTCTCCCACACTGGCTGAAGCAGATGCCTGGGAGACTTTTTTCACCACAACCTTGAAACAGGGACTCTCTATCTAAATCTGAGTGAGAATGGCCACTCTGGGTCAGATCTAAGGTACCTTAGCTCAGGCTTGTCTCCAGCAGCAGCCAGTATCCCCCTCTTGAGGAGAATCTGAGGAGCAATGGGCTACCAGTCATTCCAGAGGTACAGACCTGCCCTGAGGGCAGTGGGAACAGGTGTGTAAGAGGTTTGATAAGTGAGTTTGGCCTGTGTGTCCATGGTTCCTGGATTTTTTCACATACATCTCTGTGAAGTGCTGAGTTAGGTGAGATCGTAGTACACCTCCTTCCCTACCTACTGACACACTCCATATGTGCATGTATGTGTAGGCAGAGGAAGTGTGGTGAGTAAGAAAAACAGAGAAGGGAAATGCAGGTGAGATGGCATTTTTAGGACGCAGAGGAACTGCCCTGATAAGAAAGCCATGACTGGAAACATCACATTTGCTTCCTGATCCCATAGGACTAAATTCCTTATGCAGCTGAGTGCTGGACCTGTCAGGGCTGACCTGTGTTGCCTCCCATGGGTGCTGTGAGGGCTTCCCAGATGGAGAAAAAAATCCCTCCTGTCCAGCCTCTCTACTGCCTGAGGTGATATGGACTCTCAAGGAGGGCCTCTGGCTCCAGCAGCTTCCTTGACAGATACAGGTTGTGGCGAGCATCCCACAAGCACTCAGCCAGGGAAATCACACCCTTTTCTGCTCCTCACAGAAACTTACTTTTCTCAGGCAGGACTCCACCTGATTCCAAGGGAAAAGGGGAGCTTAATCCTCCTGTCGACAGGAGCTGAGGGAGAAGGTCCCCCCATAAGGAAGCTTTTATCTAGCTGCTACCTCATCCCTCAGCTGTGAGGAGACCTCCTTCCTCTGGTACAGTCATGACAGCACCTCCAACCTCAGCCGCTCCTGGGTATAGCCTCCTGGGGCATCGTAGGAGTCCTGCAGCAGGGCACTGGCTCTGCAGGGGATGGAACACAACCCCCAGCCAGGTTTAGCCTGTCTGCCTCGTCTCGTGGGAGCACAGTTGCATGGCTTTTACAGTGTACTGTGTCCACTGCCTTCTTCCCTGAGGTGACACCCTGAGGGTGACACCCTGGCTATTCCATGGCAAAGGGGAAGGGGGACACGACTGTCACACTTTGGGAGGAAGACAGACAAGAAACAGCAATTTAAGGCCCAGTTAGACATTTTGCCACCTCTCCTATCAAATATATTAAAATAAAGGAGAAGCAAGGGAAGGGAAAAATAACAAGTTCTTGCCTCAGACTCTAATTGCTGCTGATGTTAGTTCATTTTCAACAATTAACTTTAATTGCATCTGCACACTGGGTAAACTTTCTTTTTCAAAAGTTATTTTAAATACATGGCAGACTGCTCCTTAAAACCTGGCCATGGTCTGCACTAAAGGAAATAGTGTCAGTGAAAGGCAATCAGAGTTTAGGAACAGCTCTTACATAAGATATTCAAAAACAATATAGAGACTTACTCTATTAAATTTTTATAAAAAGAGAGAGCCAATGGATGTGATAGTAGTCTATGCAGTAGGCTATATTTTTATGGTATCAAACAAAACCTCCCACATTTTTGTTACCAAAACAAAAGTAGCTAGAAGCTATCCATTAACTATCCATTGTTTCTCACAATGTAAAAAGCTAGAGGTACAATAAATGTGCAAAAAAAAATTTTAAAAAATAACTCTTCGCAGAACAAGTCACCAAGCTGGGTGGTATGCAGGTCAAAACCATGCCCTAATCCAGGAGAAGTGTAATGCCTTTGGAAGGACATATTCAGCTATTAACAACAACAGCACAAGCACTCCCACATGAGAGTAGTTCCAAGAAACCAGAAGAGACGGCCTCGATGCAAGGAGCCAGGAGTCTGGCCTGCAGGCTGACCTCAGCTAGAGTTTTCGGACATTCATGCCTCCCTGCAGTCAAACTCTAGATCTGTTTTCAAACCTTGAAAGTAACCTATGGAAATTAGTTGGGGCTATCATTTCTGCCTCCAGAAAAGGGTAATTAAATTGTTTCTGAGACTGGCGAGAGACTTCAGAGACGGGAGTTGAATTCAACATTTACAGCAAACACAGCTACACACTGGCTGAGAGGTGGGAGAGTAAAACACAGGTGTATGTCTCCTGATGGTACTGGACACAGACTAGCTTTTCTTCTTGTACCCGCTCTAGGAAAGGTTTGTCATCAGAGGGCTTTTGAAAACCAGGATGTCACAGCTTTTCTGGCCTTCCAGCTGTCTGTTCATACCACAAAAAAAACCTCTAGGAATCTACTCCGCTTGCAAGGAAGTTCAGCACTCTTGAAATTCAACAACTTTGAATATCCTGACTTGAGCCAAAATAAGACAACTGGATTTGAAACACGTAAATAACCACAAGAAGACATGTGCATATAATGAGTACAACAGAAATAAATTTCACTGACTCCTAGCTTTCTTTTCTTCTGTTTTACCTGCATTTCTGAGTTCAATTACATGGTCATCCAGGAAAACAACTTAGATTGCACTCCTAGAGATACCTGAAGCAACCACAAATGTCATCACCCTTGTGATGGCTTTCAGCAGGGGTTTAAATCTTTCTTTCTCAATCTAAGGAATGCAGTGGTGCTCAGAGGAATTCAGGCAATTACAAATGAGCATCCTAGAAAACACCACTTCTGCAATGGGAGCTTGCTAAAATAATACCAGCTACTCAGAGACTTTCCCTGAAACACATGATCAGGAAGGGAAAGGGCAGTTAGAGATACTAGGAAATGAATTTGTCTAGACCCTCAGCAGGACCTTTAACACATGCTTTACTAAAAATGGGATAAATAAAAAATACTAGCCTCGGACACATTTTAAATAAACTTTGATACTACAGTTGTACTAGTTGTAAAGGACTTTCAAAATCACCTTCAATAGCTCCATCAGTTTCTACACCCAAATCCACAGTCTCTTGCTTCTGTCAGTCACTTGCTTGATAACAGGTGGAATGTGGGAACATTTATGTAGCTCTGTGACATGGAAAGTAGAATGCAATAATGGACAAGAAGTAAAACCCTTGGATGTGTCAAGATATGCCATTTCTCTTTAGCTTGTTCTGAGGAAAAGATACAATGGCCTCACTATGTGCATAAATGCAAGTATGAACATGAATCTCTAGGTTTAGTTCCACCACTCATAGGAAGTAATCAGACACTTTAAAGTTAATTAACATCCTAAACATCCTAAAACTACAACTGTCGTGAAGCAGCTACAACAGTTGCTTCACAAAAGGGTGGAGCTGCCACACGTAGCTGTGGCTGGTCAAATGCTGTGAGAGCTCACAGAAGCCTATGTGGTTTTTTTTTTCCTTTTTCTATCATTTTTCATCCCTCTTGGTCACCAGGTGCTGGTTGCTGTAGACAGATCACTGCAGAAAGCAGAAGTTCTACAGAAAAGGAGTTTCTAAACCACCCTTGTTGGGTCAACTAGATGAGACGAACTTGCTTTTTTTTTTTCACATCCTTGCTCATCCCCACACACACCAGGAAAACCTGTGTTATTCTAGATTGACTTAAATGGAAAACAGAATGATAGGAGACCCATGTCTAGGCTGTGGCAGGGAAGAGACCTGGAATACTCACAATAAAATTGACAGGCTTGATGGCTGCATGGATTTAAGCAACAGCTGGAATCTGATGAGTCTAAAATCACAAGTAAGCTGATCAGGAGAATAAATCTTTCATGGATTACATTCAATTAAGTGCTCTCACATCACTGAGAGGCAGCTAGACATCCATGCACAATATATGCTAAAACTAACTGGGTTCCACGTTCATCCACTGAGGCTGAAAGCACAGAAATCTGGAGTTTGTCTGCTAGGCTGGGTATTGGACAGTGGCAATTAATGTGAAAAAGTGACCAACACTTTTGTAAACTACAAACATCCCTCCAAGGGTATCCTCTCTCCATATGCGAAGAGAGATAGTCTTTAAACTGAAAGAGGGTAGGTTTTTATTAGATCTTAGGAAGAAATTCTTCACTATGAGAGTGGTGAGACACTGGCACAGGTTGTGCAGAGAAGCTATGGATGCCCCATCCCTGGAAGTGTCCAAGGACAGGCTGGATTTGGACCCTGAGCAACCTGGTCTAGTGGGAGGTGTCCCTGCCTATGGCAGGGGAGTTGGAACTGGATGTTTTGAAATTTCTTTCCAAAACAAACCATACCGCATTTCTCTGATAACAAAGCACCCAGCTCCTTTATATTTCCTACATGTAACATGCAGGAGATGGGCTGATTTCTAAAAGCTGCCACTCAATGAGAAAGGCAGCAAATTTTTATGCCAGCTACTTTTAGCCACAGAGCAGAAAGTGGCAGAGCCAAGCCCATCACGCACAGGAAGGCTTTCACTCCACAGGCTCCCAGGGCGCAGAAGCTGTGGGGCTCTCAGCAAATCTGAAATAGTCTTCATGGTTGGAGACCAAGTCTCCGCAGTAAAACGTCATGAAACAGTACAGGCAGAGAGGCAAAGAACTGAACTGAAGCAAAACAAACCAACAACTGCCTAGAAAGACAGCATGTCTCTTGGGAAAAGTGTTTAATTGTGACTGATTTTATGATGCTAATATTTTTCATTCGTTCCTTTCATTCATTTCTCATTTTCCATTAGAGGAAAGTTTTAAGAGGAACTGATTTCTTACTGAAATCTCCCATTAAAAGTATGTCACAACAGTAATTAAGACATGACAGGAGGAGGTTGTGGTGTGGGTTCTGGCTTTATACAACAGTGTTGGAATGGAGAGCCCATGCAATTCCCTCTAACACGGTCACTTGGGCTTGGATTTTCAGAAGACCTGGTATAAGTTAAGCAAGAAAGGTCCATTATTTGGTTTTTTTCAGGGAAATCAGTTGCTTAATTTTGTCTTGTGCTTTCAGAAATTTCAGGCTTGGCAAAAGGAGCAGAGGAAACACTTTCCCTCATTCCGGAGCTGTGATGATGACAGGTCACAAATGCCCAGCTGCATCAGGGCTGCCCAGATGTGGCATTCCTGTGGGGTGGCACCCTCCTGCTCCCTTCATGGGTGCTCCATGGAGGAAGGGGCTCGTGTGCTGCAGGACCACCCACCTGGCTTTCATGTGCCTTTGTGGGTGTTTTTCCTCTCCTGATGGGAGCACGCACCTCTCCGACTGCTACAGCTGTTGACTGGAAAGGAAAACAAAGCGGCAGAAGCCCACCTTTCCTTGATATGTAGCCATTTATTGGTAGGAGAGGCTCCTCCCTGTGAAACTCTGTCCAAGCTGCAAATGCACTGCAGATCTCCAGCTGTCAGCTGGCCAGTTCACAATCACCTTCAACACTTTGACCCATACTGTGTCCTGAGTATCCATGAGGCAGCGACTGCTGTCTCAGACCAGCTCTGAAAGACTCCCCCCTTTGACAGTTACTACATCAGATACGCTCAGCTTTGTTTTTCATTATAGCAGTGGCTTTCTGAGGCCAGATAGGGTTGTGCTTTGCTGTCTGTCTTACAAAATCAACCTGTAACTCAAAAATTAAGCTGTGTTCTTTCAAAGTTTTTTCACTCCTGCTAATAAAAAATCTGTGTGTCAGGCTTTCTTGATCATTACCCTGATGATTCTCACTGAGGTGGGAAGTCATCTAGTCATTCTCCAGGCACATTGACAGGGACAAGATACATCTGGGACAACACAGGAAGTATACAGAGCACGCAGAATCTCTTTGTTAAATAAGAAGGTGCTGTTTTTCTAAATAACCGCTTTCTTAACTACAATCTCATTTCAAGCAGAGGCCACTGGCCTCTGTTCTTCAAGGAATAAGAGTAGTGTGATAAAATCAGCACCAGGAAGGACACAGGATTAGAAACCGGGGTCAGGGAACAAGGATTTAGGAAGTTGAGAAGGTGTCCCTAAATCTCAGAATATGCTCACTTTCCCCAAACAAATATCTACTATTTGGGTCTTGAAATCTGAGACTCACAATAGGAACACGAGCTCTGTCAAACCAGCTGGGTTTTCTGCAACTCTGACAAGGAATTTGGTGCAACAGCTCGTGAAAACAGGTGGTGAGTGTCCAGTTCAGACTGGGAAGTAGTGTACTACTGTAAAATTCCCATCTTCCCACCCCTTGATTTAAGAATTTCCGTGTCAAAAGAATTGGTCAGCTCAGCAAAGAGACTGAACTATCTTGTAAAAGCCTTGTCTTTTTAATTGCAATAGCTGTGAAACACACAATGCATCTTTAAGATATTACAGTGTTGGTAATATAAAAGAACTGAAATATTTGCCATTATCTTATCAAAGTATCATTATCTTATCAAAGGTCTGCAACTTACAAGAATATTTTACTAATGGTAAACCAGAAAGACTTGTTATTTCTTTCTTTCTTGGGTCACATTCACAGCAATGCAAGAGCAAAGAATAAGCCCCTCTCTATTCTGCAGAATTTATTTGCTTCATTAAAAGCCAAAACCCTCTTTCTCTTGCCAGCTGAAAGAGCTGCCTTTGTATCCTTAAGGGAAATCATTAAGAAACATGTCAAACAGAGAGAGATGTGTTTTTCCCAGGTATTCCTGAAGCCATTGAGTACTACAAGTCAGAGCTATGAAATTATACTGCACCACTCCACGCATTTGCTTCTCTTCCCAAACAGAGCATCATTGTTCTTATTTAAAGAAATAATCCTCACAAAGCTGAAATAATTATTCAGCCCAAACAGCCCATAGCAAGTGAAACAGTCTTTAGACAGCTGTCATGGCTCAGTCTTCCGGAAGCTTTGATTTTAATGAAACTCATTAAGGAAAGAAATTAACAGAAATTAACAGGAAAATATCATAATTTGTCTTGTTTCAGAAAGCTTGAATGGAGACAAAAGGCTCTTTAACATGACACGTAATGTGACCAGTCAAAACTCTCTGTGTCGCTGAGTTTCGCAGGCTGAGTAAGTCCGAAGCTGCTCGTGCTGCAGCTCCACAGTTTGGCGCAGTGAAATGAAAACGGTAAATGAGAATACCATTTTTGGGCACTGAGGAGCTGTCTCCTCAGCACCTGTACACTGCGTGCCCCTACAAGCATGCAGGAATGTTCGAGGTAATGAATATGCTACCTCCAAATATCTTAGGGTAACGAAAGATGAAGGGTAATAAACTCTCTAGAGAAGGAAACCATCTTATAGATAGTTCACGACAACTGTTTCTTTTTGCAATACTCTTCAAAGGCCAGGGAAAAAAAAAACACTTATCTTTTCAGATACATACTAGGTATCTAAGTAATCTCTGATTTTCCATTCAGAAGCACAAAAAGGAACATTCCACTATGTCTTTTAATCTGAGTGGAACTGACAGAGCATGTGGTGTTGTAAGCAGCTCAGAAAGGCAGCAATAATAACATTGACACATCTTGGTTTAGTGTCCTCAGCCTCTCCTCTGGCTCTCACTGGCATGCTTTCCCTTGACTGAGCCTGCCATGCTGCTGCCTCATCCCAGGAGAGAGCCACACACACCCATCCACAATGTGAGACTGGCATCTGCTCAGAGGCTGGGCTAAAATCCTGCCCTTCTGCAACCAATAGTGTTTTACCTTTGACTTTCAAAGGGGCCAGGATTTAGGCTGAAGATAGTTGTGAAAAGGAAAGCTGTGGTGCTTGGGACCAGAGGGAAGAAAAAATGGACAGCTGGAGAGCAAAAGGGGCATGACAATCCACAGACCACATTCACAAAACTTTCCCTGGAGTCACTATTTGCTCCTCACGGGGACCAGTGCTTTTTCTGCAGAAAACAACACCACCACTACGAATCTGTTGAAAGCACATATATAAAAGCATTGCCTATTTGGCATTTGCCCCTTGCCACCTGCAGTGGCAGTCAGCTCCTGAGGCAGAGCCACATTGTGCTGCCATCGTATTATGAATCTACTGGCAAAACCAGGGCAATAACGGGGACACAGTTACTATAACTTCCTAGCACAAGAAATTTCTATAAATATATGTTAAAAGACAAGGTAGTACTTCTGGGGGAAAAAAACCACCTTAGTTATATGGAATTTAGAAACAGTTTTCCTGTGATTTCCTGTGGAATTCACAGCAGGTGTCAGTGGCATGTAGGAAGTGCTGGGGTCCATGAGGGCAGATACAGAGAGCAGGTAGGACAGGCAGGGAAAGTCAAGGGAGTAATCAGAAGCTGTTGGTAGGAGGGAAACAAGGATGGGCACAGGAAATCAAGATTAATGGAAATGCTTCTGAGAGAAGTAAAAAGTGTTGGGCCTTCAGACGAAGCAATTCTTGAGAAACAGACAACAGCAGAGTGACTCCTCCTCCAGTTCACATAAAGCCTGAATGATAACACAAGCCATAGAGGATATGGAAACTGGGTCCTATCCAAATGGCCTCAGAACAAGCTGAATCTGTCTAAACTGGAATCACCTGGACCTTCCTTTATCCCAGCTGACTAGGAATCTGTTCCCAGCTTTTAGCTAGAAAGTTCTCACCTGACATTTATCCAAAATTGCATGCTGTTTCTAATCAAGAATACCAGCAACATCCTTCATACTAACATGCTTAAAGCAATTGTCCACTTGTGAATACAGCTGTTCCAAAATAAAATACTTTATTGAAATCACTTGAGACAAACTGATTAGAATGACCAGAATTCAACCCCACAATTCTATACACAATCTGGGAAAGTTTGTGAACTTTTACTTATTCTTTTAAACTTTCTGAACTTCAAGGAGTTGAGGAAAGCTATTGAAATATATCAAAAGAGAAAGCACCTTCTTACAGTCTCTCAGACTATTTTTTATATGCTTTTATCTAGTAACACTATGATGATAGACTAGAATTAAATTGAACAAACCCTCTTGCATTGTAGGGAAATGCCTGGATGACCTCCAGGAGGTTATTTCTGCCCTAACTAGTTCTCTGTCAGAACCATTTTAGGGATACAAATGAGTGGAGAGATTAGGAATAGATGAATCCTGGATATCGGACTGCTGTGGGCTCGCCAGCTCTTTCTGAACTAGCAGCAGTGATTTCTTTCAAAAAGGAATCCCCCCAAATTAACCTCCTATCACCTAGATTACATTCTCCCTGATTCTGAGAGAGCACTGCATTTCTCTTTCATTGGCACTCCTTCTCATGCAATGCATCAGACTATTTACTCAGGCCCTGAAGACCACCTTACGTGTCCTCTACCACACAAAAAAATTCATACATAAATGATTCAGGAGTACATGCTTTATCCATTCCTCCTGTTTAAAAACATGTAAGCCAAATGCTTATCACTTACTGCCACTCAGCTCAAGCCTCCTACTGGCTTCAGCCTGCCTTCAAACTAAAGGCTAAAGATGACCTGAGTTTCCCGGATGTGGATGTCTAGCTGTAAACCCCATCACACTTCCTGAAAGATGATGTGTTTACAACATCTAGGAAAATCAAATTGTTATGATACAGCTCTTTATTCTTTGTATTGCTTATTGTGGAAAGCAGAAAACATTCCACCAAAATTCTTTTGCTGTCTTTATTTGCTCTCATTTATTTTCGCATGCAATTCACTGTGTGTTTGGACCCTTCATTCACAAGAGTTATTTCAAAATTGCTTGCACTTAATTAAGTTTCCTTTTACATCCTCCCTTTTTCTTATTTCAAGGAGGCCAAATATAATTTTTTCACCTTTTTATAAAGGAAGCCTGGAATCCTGCTGATCCTGCCCAATACCTCCACAATCAAAACATCACCTACTTTAGTCTCCAGTACTTCTGTTCTGCAATCCCTATCTCTAATCTGTCTGCTCCTGGAGCAACCATTCCAGCAGCAGGGCCTCAGAAGTGTCCCTATGAACTGCTCTGTCTCCTGGTTTGGGAAGTGGGTGGCACATCTCTCCCAAATGCAGCCATGGCACAGAGATATGTACTGACCCACTTCAGTCCCTGCTTTCTCATTTATGAACCCTACTCCAAGGACAGCTGGGAGAGGGACCCATATTTCCATCACTACTCACTCCTCCATAATACCCAGATAAGGAGGCCTGTCTGTTCCCTGAGAAAAGCCAGAAACCATACCAAGAAAATTGTATCAAGAACACAGAGCTCCTGCAC
This sequence comes from Oriolus oriolus, assembly GCA_013400235.1. Classification (NCBI taxonomy): domain Eukaryota; kingdom Metazoa; phylum Chordata; class Aves; order Passeriformes; family Corvidae; genus Oriolus; species Oriolus oriolus. Next base: position 252,170 of record VXBT01004747.1, read on the forward strand.
ATCAAAGAAAACCCCTTCCCTTCCTATTTATATTGGAGACTTGAAAACAGCCACCTCAGCCTTTGCTGTCACTTCAGCTGTTACAGAAGAGCCTGTTCTTTGCTTTCAGACACATGTATTTTATGTAGCATGACAAGAAAACACAGTCAAAACTTCTCCTCGCTCTAGTCTGAAAAAAAATACTTTTCTTCTGTATTATAAAGGAAGAAAAGCTTTGAGAACTTTGCAGGCAGGTTTGTTGATGAAGTACTTTAAATACAGAGCAGAAAGCTTTCTTATCATGACTCTTTTCATGAGTTTATTTATGGGACATTTTTTTAATTCTGGAAACAAGAGCACATGGCTGCTGCACCTACAATCTTTCAACCAGATTTTCCACTAGTTAATCTCAGTTTTATGGAAACTTAATTAAACCAGTTTCTATGGGAATACTGAGGTGTAAAACAGGGTGATCCCATGGAGAATTTCTTTCTCAGTGTTCCTGTTTTCACTTATTGCAAAAATAGCAAGATCAAACATAGGAAGAGAGTCAATGTTTCCACAGGTATTGCACACACTGCAGCAGCCCATGATGTAAGGTAAATGATGACAAGTAAAACACAAGAAAAATGGAAACACTCAGAGCACTGGTGTCATTTATGCCTGGTAATCTGTGTGTGTGCATGCACGTGTCCTGGATGCAGGGGACGCTGGCCAGTTGGGGATGATGTCTATAAAACCACAGACCCACACTGTACCTGGCACAAGGCTTGCTTCACCTCAGGAAACGTGCTATGACTTAGTGGAGGCTCGCTTTTGCCACTGACATTACTCTGGTAGACAGAGACCTCATTTCACAACCAGGCCCTATCTCGTATTGGAGCATCTGTGCCTCAGCACTGCCAAACATGTACATCCTTCCTGACGGGCTACTCAGAGCCAGTTAAGCCTGGCAAATGTGTTTGTGCACGGCACTTTAGCAATACAGCACAGGCAAAACCTGCTAGTTTTCTTCCATAATATTTGCAAATTCCGTAACAGTTGATTATTTATACATTAACCCACAGATTTCATTTCTTCCATCTTATACCCACCCATTGTAGATGTAGTGTTGTTGCCACTTGCTCTGTTAGGCACGAATTAACGCATCAGAGCCGTGTAATTTATGCATGCTATTTTGTCAAGTCTGTTTGTATGGAATCTGCTTTGGAGAGGCAAGCTGCTCTCTACTCTGAGGCCAGAAATAATATTAATTTTTCTTTTCTTTTGGTGCTGTGAATCAAGGTAACTTCAGAGCAGTCACCAGCAAATCACTGATGAGATGGAAATTGCAGTGTTCTGTGTTTTATGCTGCTTCAGGTAGAGATGATTTGTGTGCATGCAGAAGTATGACACTGACATAATAGAAAAAAACCCTAGCTGACATGGATATTTGGGGGATGCCTTTATCGGGGCAGCCAAACAACCAAGGACAAAGCACTGATTTAGTAAGTTAAAATATGACTGTGCACTTCTAGGTTTCAAAAACAAGGGAGGAAACCAAACTGCCTGCCTTTCCCAGGAAGCAGTATTACAAGGCAGACAGCTTGTTCCACTTAAATGCGCCCCACTGCAATAACCGTATTACTTGTGAAATGAAGACACAACATACAGTCTTTTCTTAGTGCTTTACAATTCTCAGGTCAAGTGCTAATACATATTACAGAGCTCTCCCTGGCAAGTATTGTTAGAGCTGTCATTAAAGACCTCCAAAAGTCTTAGCTGTGCAATTGAAAATGTTTCCAAATCCTCTTATCCCAAACATAACAAATCTTTCTGTTGTTAAATCTGATGTTTTGTAAATTCGATACTACTTGGCTTATTGAGGAGGCTGGAGAATTTTTTTTGTGCAATAACACAGATCTCCAGAAAACGAATAAAGCATCTCTGCAGCAAGGGAATAAGACGGATCTCTGGGAAGGGATTTATGTAGACCCGTGGAAAAGGAAAAATCAAAGACCACCTACAGTACAGTATGAAGATGATTCTAGGATTAAAAGGCACAATAATGCTACCCAATTACATCTCTGCCTGGGTCATGTGCTATGCATAGCAGAAAGAAGCAAGATGGCAGATACCCTGGGTTATTTTAATTAATTTAATCATGTGACTAATTGGTCTCTGCTGGGTTTCTGTGGTAACTGCTTCCTAAGTGCTGATGGGCAATTGTGTTAAATGTAGCTTGGAAACTGCACGTAGGGTGCAGTGCCTTCTAGAGAGCAAAGGGAATTGTACAGCTGTGTGGGGAAGGTGCTCCTGCTGGGGCACTGATTATCTCCATGCAGAATGTCTACAGCTGTACTGTCCTCTTTGCTCGTCTGCTTCCCGAAGGAGCACGCTTATTTGCAGAAAACGTGCTAGACTTTCTCCCTCCTGGGCGTGAAAGTAGATTTCCTGTAGGAATATGTGAGGGCACATGTATGCGGCAGAGCACGCGCGATTTGGAAACAAAGGGAGAGCAGCCAGAGCGCCGTGCGTGCAAAACTGAAATGACTCCTGCGTGCACAGTGTGAGGCCCTGCAAAGCAGAACGTCCTCTTAGTGCTGACTGTGTTCGAGGGTAAATCCATTACCAAGCCCTGACACAAACAACGTGCGAAACCGGGTGGTTTTTTTTTTTCCCAACTGCTCCTGCATCTCTTGTATTATTCATGAAATCCCTAAAACCACACGGGTCATAATTAGCATGGAGTACTGCAAAGTGGCACAGAGCTGCCTTCAAAATTGGCAAACATGAAAATGACTTGTAAAAGTCATTCTTTGCTTCACGGGTTGAATTTCGGATCACCACGAACAAGAAGTTGTCATCCTGTTGGATCCAAACTTATGCCCATGTCTCCTCACATGATTAATGTAACGGCAAGAATGGAAAGATGATTAATAATAGCAACCTACATTCCAGCAATCACAATTACACATCAGAAACGACTGTTTAATGGGGTGGTAAGTTAAACCCCATTAAGGGCACAGGGAAAAAACAACTGACAATCTCCTCTCCTTGGTACCTTTCACTGAAAAGAAAGCAAGCTAAGAAAATATCCTTAAGACAATACAAGACATGCTGCAAATACAGAATACAACAGGGAACAGAAAATGCCATACCTTAACCTAACCTCGCCAGTGAAAATGCAGAAAGAGGATAGGAAATGTAGGAAGACATAGCCAGAGAGAGGTTAAAAGTTTGGTAGCTGTATTGTGAAGGCTAGAAAGGTTCCATTTAATAAAGCAAGGGAAAGGATAAGGTAGAATGGTGAAGGAGGAAAAATGTGCATTACCTCCCTGCCCTGGGCTACTGGAGGATAAAGAGCTATCCAACCCAACTGTGGCAGACCTGGGCTTTATTTCATTTAGTATAAATTAGATTAAAATTAAAATACCTTATAGAGCTACATCAGCAAAAAGTTATAGTTGTAGAGCACAAATATTTAATTCCTCATTTTTCCTGTTGTAATCCTGCCACTGGCTTGAAGTTTGTGATTCAGCTCTCATCCTCCTGATATAAATGGAAATATTGCCCCTGACACTCACAAGACCAAAATACTTCCTTTGTTTTGAAACTGGTGGTCGGTATGTTATTGCATATTCCTTTCTGCAATTTGTATTGAGTTATTCATGCCTAAGTTCAAGGCTGAAGAAATAAAAAGCTCAAAATAACCACATTTGTTGTAAGCTGTCTTTAGGAAATCAATTTTAGGAAACAACTGACAAACTAGGTGATATGCTGTAATATCTCTAGTTGTGTTCTTTGGAAAAGTTAGGCATAGTGAAGCTGCTACACATTACATTTCATGCTGAAATGTCCAGATATAATGAATTAGAGCTCTACATGACCCTTCTTTAAAAGCAGCCCTTATTGTGTGAGAGTGAACACAACCTCACATACTGCTTTAGTCTTTTTATAAGAAGTCTTTTACACTTTCCATATTTTCACCAACAGCAAATACTAGAAAATATTGACATTTTCAAAATACTCCAAAAGAGCAGTGTGGTGACACTGATAACTGCATTATGAAGGCTGAAAATTTTTGAGACTTGAGAATAACTGAAAGTGAGACAAAACATTTTCATTTGAGTGATATTAACAAAAAACTCCCCAGTAAGGCTATACCAAACCTATTGCTCCTCCAGACCCAGTAAGAACTAAATTGAGGTATTACAGCTCCTACACTGGGCCAAAATTACAGCTGATTCAAGTAGCCCCATTTATTTTAATAAAGCTACACCTGCTTACACCAGCTATGTATTTGCCCAACCAAATGGGACACGTCAGTTTGGATTTGGATTATGTCACACAGCCCTTCATGCTTGCTGTGCCAGCAGTGCAACCCCTGATTAGGAAGATGGGTCTCGCCATAGCGATCGGCCCATTTGTTCATCTCATCTGGCAAATCACGGCTGACGATAGCCAATACCTGAAGGAAGGAATGAAAAATATCCCATAACCTACAGAGCTGTAGGATGCATCTGGAGCTGACACAGTGGGCAACATCTCTCATGAATGAGATTTGGCTTCTATTGCTCTTTCACTTGGTTTAGTGATTATTTTGCTAATAATAATCAGTTTTATCAAACCTCTGCAACTGCACCATTTAATTTCAGTACCAGTTCAACTGCTGCTCCAAACAGAGCACTCCTGTTTATTTCAGCGGCTTGTGGCTCAGGCCTTTAACTATTATTAACTATTATTATATATTATTAACTATTATTCGTAACACTTCTGTCTAAAAATGGGCGGTGTAATTTTGGGAAGTAATAACTCCTGCTGAATCCGAATACACTATCCTTTCCTTTCTGCAGGAGACAGAAAATACACAGAGGACAGTGTAGGTATTCCCTCTGCCAGTTCCAGCTTCAGTGTTTACTCGTGTTTGCTTGTCCCAGCTTAGTCAATCCCAAGAAAAGCAGCTCATTTCAGGCCCCAGTTACAAGTGTTAACACCTCAAAGTATCATACCATCAAAATTGCAAAAAATGAACCTCTGGTCCAGCCCTCTCCTCCTTCTCCACAGGCTTAACACTTTCGTATTCCCAAGTCATCTTTGATTCTTCTGATCACTGAACTCTGCATATCCAAACTCTCTCCAAATCTTGCCACTCCTTGCTCTACCCATATTACAGCAACCACCCAACCATCCTCCTCAACACTCCAGACCCTTGCCCATTTAACTACCATTATATCTGCATCATCCAGCTTATTGCCCCTCTCCTATCCTCAGCTTTAGGCTGTTGTCTAGCTTCACTCATCCTCCTAAGATATTTTTTTCAGGTTGTTTTTTTGCTCCCCTAGACATACTAACTCACTTTTGTAAAAGTACAAGTTGGGTTTTTTCATTATTTCTAATTCCTCCAGAGAATTATTTTCTGTCCTGTCTGGTATCTGCAACTCCTCCTAGCTCAGTATCAGCTCCAGAGTTTGTGAACTTATTCTCTGTTCTCTGCTGGAGATCATTAGTGAAATATGAAACAAGACCAACCTCACCAAAGTCCCTCTGGCACTTCTCTATCCATAACCTGATATGCTGCTCTTTATCACCACCCTTTACTTTATTCCTTAAGCCTGTTTTCAGGCCACTTGACAGTGTTCATATCCAAAGTAATTTGAATTAATCTGAGGGTAAGATTTCATGAGATGCCATTTCAAGTGCTTTACTAAATTTCAAATCCATTAGAACTCCTAATTTGCCTCCCTCAGCTGATTCCTGTGAGTGTGTACACACTAGCCATGTTTGCTTGGCAAAACCTCTGTACTCCTCTGTTTCTCCTTGCCCATATGGTATAACTGCAGAAAATGGGGATGTGGTTGAGTGAGTTTGTGCATTGAATATCTGCCTTTTGTTGGAAAACTCAACTGTTTTTCTAAAAAACAATTAGTTTTTCTCAAGCAAATTGAATTAAAAATTTGTATAGCACATATAAAAACATTCCTCAGCATTATAAAGTAATTTTTCCATTGGCAGTAAACTTGGGTCCTTTGCAATGCAATCAGTTTCTTATTTAAATATCTGACTTCCTATGAAAATGTGGACTGATGTGTGCTGCCATGCCAAAATGCATTCACTGCTTCCGTGGAGGGCATCAAACTATCCATAGACATCAAACAACACATCAAAACCAACTAATCTTATCCAACAAACATGATCCCAAGTCCAAATAACTACCTAAAAATCTCGGTCTAAAAGTTGTTATGTATAAAAATTATATCCCAGCTGTTCTTTACAGTGTTACTACCTGCCAGGTCATGCCTAGCTGAAGTTACTTTACTCTGCTGTTAAGCAAATTAAATAAAAATTATTTAGGAACTCTCATTTCCCAGGCTCAAGAAGAAAGCAACATTCTTATGTTTCCTTTTCTTTTTCTTTTTCTTTTTCTTTTTTTTTAAGCACCACACAAAAGACTTCCAAATTCTCAGGAACAGTTGCTGGTTTTAATGATATGTTGCAGATCCTTGTCAATATCTCTGCTGCTTCACACTTTTATTTCCTTAGGAACACTCGGCTGAGTACCATCTGTTCCTGGTGATTTACTGCTCTTGAGTTGCTGAAGTTGCTCCATAACTTCGTCCTAAGAGACTTCAATTTCTGTTATAAGGCCACACTCTGATTTCCTGTGGATAGTGTCCTTGGGACAGGAATTTCCTCACCATCCTCTGCAGTGAAGACGGACACAGGAAATTTAATTTAGTTTCTCTGCTGTTCCACTTTTTCAGAAGAGGTCAGAGCCATGGCTGGAAGGCCTACAGGCACAGGGGACTTACAGGTGGCTTTTTGTTTTCTGCAGAGCCACTTTTTCTATACTTCCTACAGTGCCTGGTACCTGCATCTTTCAGATAATTTCTGCACTTCATCTCAGGAACCTTTAGCTATAGCAGATTGATTGCATTTTCAGATTTTTTGAAGGAAGTGTTTTGTCTCAAAAAGGCAAAACATTTGATATTTCTGCTACATGTATGCCTAGGACCCTGTTGGCATTTCCGTCATTTAACAACCACACTTCCAATTTGGAAAAAAATGGGTTTTTCCTCTCTTGCTGTGTGAAAAACCACAGAAACAATTGGAAAACAGACCAGATGCAAAATAATTGAATTGCATGTACACAATGTACAGGGCAAATATGCACAGGGCCTGATCTAAAGCTAATTACAAGCAATGGGATGTCACCCACTGATGCCAATGGAATCTGGATCAGGCCCAAAGGAAGTACACAAAAAAGCAGAGGGAGTTTTTTGTCTCATCTTCCAGTTACAGTAATCATAGGTGTTGCTTGTAACAGTAGTAGGTAACAAATTTTCCAGTAAAAGTGTGATTTTTAAGTTGACAGTGTCCCTTTAAGCTTATGCACTTCTTCACTTAACTATGCCAGATTTACTCTCCCCTTTCTACTTTTTCCTTGCTCAGAGGTATACATACCATCTGTGCATCTAATATGGTGTTCTTAAATAGCCTCCAGAGTGATTCAATGCTTCTTTTTTCCCCCCTTTTAAACTTTCTCTTGCTTAACCCTTTTCCTTGGTACTTTAGAACCTCCTCTTTCAGAGCTCCTGGTCCTTCTTCTTTAGGATGAAGTTACCACCTTCACACACTGAAGTCAGGAGTACAGCTACTTGTTCTTTTAATGCTTCTGCATTAGTCAAAACTCATGGGGAGTTGCCTTATCAAGGCGTTGATATCGATAAATTGCTTCTGCAAACGGAGGCATGAGACTGAACCATTCAACAACAGCCAAAGTTGACCATTATTAATACTACACAATGAAATCATTCCAAGCTTTCTCCCTATAAATATTTAAATGTTGGTGCACTGTTTTATTCTCCAGATTAATCTTTTAAGACATATATTTAATTCTAGGAGCTCTCTTCCACCTAATTTTTAGTAGCACTGTGCACCACAACTGTGAAGGCCTGGGGGCTAAATTAAAAATAATAAGAGCTGTTGAGATCGAGTTGTTGTTTGATTTCTAACTCAACGGGTTTCCCTTTTAATTTGAGACTGAATTTCAAGGGAAAGAAGGGCCACAGGCATACAGGACACTGCAGTGCTGCATCCATCTGTGTGGTAAGAGGAAAATTACTGGATTCAGCCAGTCTAGTGGAGATGCTGAGCCCTCTATGGATTCCCACACTCCCCAGGAAAGCGGCACCAGGCTACCATGCCCCTTCCCTCACAAGGCTCAGAGAAGGGCCAGAGAGATGCTCTGCTCTGCTTTGCTTCTGAAGTGAATGGACAGCAACAGAGCCACGTCTCCCCCTCGTCCTGTCTGTGCCAGCCAAAGGACTGGTTCCTGCCTGAGCATCTCCACCAGACCCTCTGTGTGACTGAGGCAGGGTCTGGTCTCCTGCTTCCTAGGCTGGAGAGTAAATAAACCAAAAACATCTGAAGACACACACGTGCACACACACGCTCCCCACCCCCAAACCCATCAAATACTTTATGAGTTTCTAAATATTATTAAACAGATGAGTACATTTATTTTAGATACAAAATTGCATCAAGTCTGACAACTCACAATAGATGCCTACTTTCAATTTAAATTCAAATAGGTGAGTTGTAAATGCTTGGGTTTTTGACAGAGCACAGCTGGTCACTGAGTTTATCTGGTGGCCAAGTGACCAAATATTATTGGAGAAACGATTTTCTACAGGAAAGATATTTTACGTTTTCAGACTTTTGCTCTATAAAACCCACCTCATTCTCCCATCAAGTTTAATACTGGCACAGTGAGCATGGCTTGATTTATGGCAAGAAACTGACTTCAACTAACAATCCCCAGTAGTACATTTTCCTGTTCATCCAGCAGATTATAAGTTACATCCATTTGGCCTCTCCTAGCCTCATTTAAACTCACAAGGCCAGACTCAAGGTTAATGCATGTAAGAGTTTCTTCAGTCTTCCCATAAGCCAGCAGACGTTTGCAAACAAACCTAAAAGGGATGAAACTTTCCTGGCTAGAAGGAGCCAAAAAGATAGACAACGTGATTTACTCCCTTGGTCTGACTCAGTTTCATCCTTGAATTTATTGCAAGATTTCTACGGCTGATGGAAAGGAAATTCGCCACACTGGGAGAGTAATAGAGTGATTAAATACAGACCGTCAGCTGACAAGAAATGTCGCAACACCACTGAACTGCTGCCTCACCTGCACAAATTACTTCACCACTTGCGAAATGTGACAGCAATGTCAGCTCCTGAGACACTTCAGGACTAGAAATTACCTTCCACCTTCAGCTGGGCCCCTCAGGTTTTCTACTGCTGCCCACCGTGTTACCCTGCCTGGGCGGAATTTTGCCCTGTTAAACTACGCCGTTAATTCCAGTTTCTGTATTCCACCCATGCTTTTAGTAGTGTGTACAAATTGTATTGCTCACAACATTGTTCCTAATCCAAACGCATTTTTGAAAACCATATTTGCTTAATTTTGGTTTTCAAATAAAAATATATAGAGTGAAAAAAATATTCAACCTCCTTTTCAATATTTCCCTAAGTTAATGAGCTGACTGATAAATGAACAGATGCATTAAGGCAATAATTTATTCAAATGTCATGATATTTTTGAACAAACATTTAATATGCATTTCTTTATTTGCCCAGCTCATATTAGTGTTAATGATTGATGTGTTCATTAGGAAACGGAAGAGTGGCACCAAATATAGTCTGTGCAAATTAGATTCACTTTGGAGATCTACCCTAAGCTTTTGTCAGAATAAAGACTGTTCTTGATGCTCATTCTGAGTTGAGCATGTGAAAACAAAGCTGGAAGGTGCCTAATTTCATACAAAGCCAAAGTTAATCTAAGGCAACCTGAGCTGAGATGTGAAACAGAGGAGAGCAATATTTTTTTGAGCAATTGGCTAGCTCATGTAGGTTGGAGCCAAAGGGGTTCAGAGGTAAAGTAAGCACCGGTGTGTATTATATCTGCTCATTTTCTGAATGCATCATTGTTATTCATTTAAACACTTTAATCAAAAACCCCTTGGTGATGTAAAAATATCCTGGATGCAGACCATGAAGTCTATGTTGCCAAACTTTTTAAAGGAGCAAAATGTCTGCTTATCCTCCAGTGTCCTCCTCTCCCCTTCAAAAATTCATCCTAAGTGATTTAAGACCTCAGTAAAGCTCCTTAGTAACCTCCAGAAAAATGGCTACTGGCCATATTTCTCCCTCAGTCACTCTGCAGGTAGCGACTTCTTCCACTTCTCCAATACCAAGGTGTCAGACCACCAATTTAAATCCAAATCATTGCTCTAAACTGCATTCACCCAGTGTGCAAAAAAACTTAAAAGCATTTCCAGTCAAGTCCTAACACAATTAGTGGTTTTTTTGTTGTACCATCTGTATGTAAACAAAACCTGTTTCTGGGAAAAAGGAAAAGCACAACCGTTGAAGCTGCCCAGAACTGATGTGAGGACACCTCGCATAAACTGGTCGCTTTGTTTGAATCAAATGCCTGCCCCCCAAGAGGCAGCTGTAATTAGCATATTCATCTTGATATAACCAAAGCAGCCAGAATGCAACACGACTGATGTAATGTGACACGGTGGTTAAAATTAAAAGTGAACACGCCTTTTAATTGGATTGGATACCTGCTAGTAATTCAGACAATGGGAATTTGATTCAAATTTATAGTATTAAATGGCAGCAGATGGACATTAAAATGTCCATTGAGTTTGCAAACTGACAAGCACGCTGGGTTTGCCAGATCCCTTCATTAAGTCACTGGTGGCATCAGTCAGGTGCTGCTGCCCATTTCATTGTTAGCAATGGCAATACGTTTTGCTTTGCTGTGCGTGAGCAGCGAGATATTCTGACTGATGGCCTCAGCAGGTTAATTTGGAAGTTCATTTGCCTCTTCTAATCATGAAAAATCCTAGCTCTTGTTTAGGGAAGCAGTTCTATGAGATCTCTGGGTTTAGCATCCTGTAAGTAACAAGGCCAGCTGATGACAGCAAGACAATGATGCCAGTCTTCTTTCCAACCAGTGCCACCCATTTCTTTCACAGCTCAGGATTTTCTTAATATCTCAGTCTCTGTTTGAGATTCTTGGTCACTATCTGCAGGCTTCAACCCTTCATAAACTTTAAAAACATCTACTGAATGAGGTTATTTTCCGTATCCCTCCTTCTCCAGCCAGTTCCTCAAAGAAGTTTGCAATTGTGCCCCAAGCCTGAGCTGTTTCCTCTGCAGACTCAGCGTCTCATCTGCATTCACTCATCAGTGCTCATTTATATCTCAACAAAGCAATCACAGCTATGGAGATGTTTGTTGTCTTTTTCCCCTCTACCTTCAAGCATTTGCAAGAAACCTTTTTAATTGGCTGCTGTGGCAAATACACGCACGCAGACAGGCAGATGTGCACACACAAATACACGCACGCACCTTCTACGCAAACCCACAGCAGCAGAAGCAACTTTGTGAACCATTTATTAAATCCTGCTTTTCTCTACAGCTCCACAGAACCAAATATGGACAATTGCATGCAAAGAAGGTGGGACACCTGCTCTGCACTGACCTTTCTGAACACCTGATTAATGCAAGTTAAATCTCTAGGAGAAACAGATTTTCTATTCAGAGCCCCATGTGTTTCAAAATGTTCTATGGAAAGGGAAGCTAAAGGAACAGCTAAGCATTTTTTTTTTTTGGTTGGCATTATTTGCATCAATTTGCTTTAAGCAATTTTCCGAATTTCAATGAATAATGATCATTTTACAAATTAAATTTTGTAGATGCATAAGAAAGAGACGAAAGTAGCTTTTTTTTTGCCATTACTCATTGACTTAACAGTGAGATTGTTAAATATCTCTCATGCACTGTTAGGCCGCACAATTAAGCTTGAAATCAAGAGAACTTTCTCTGACAATCCTCAGTAATAATTCTGGGGAATGATAGCTGCTGTTTACTCCCAGTTTACAGTATGTGTTTGTATATAAATGTCCATATTATCACTTAGTGATAGATATTAATTAACCAAAAAATTATGCAGGCAGGAGTGCTAAAGCTTTATGATGTTGCATGCTCTTTATCATCTTTAAATATAGCCTGAAAATGTGAGGAGTCATCTCATGCAACAGAACTCAGGACTAAATAAATGTGAACGACTTCTTACAGCTCCATTTGATAGTTCACATTCATTTTTGCCACACAGATGAGATAAAAGACCCTAAACCACACTCCCTCTCTGCACTACCAACACACAGCGCTGCCCATCACTATACTTTACAGGGAGAAAAGAGTCATCCTTGTTTACACCCTCATGGTGCTAAAGAGTAGTTTACCTTTACTTTTTGATTTATGCCTTTTTGTTTATTAGTATGAATGAAATTGGACTGCACTGTAAACAAAAACATCTATCTTTCTTCCTAACTGGGAGGCAGTGCGAAACAGGGACAAGGTCAAGTATAAAATACTGCCTGAGAACCTTGCACTCACTATGTCTCTGAAGTCTTAGTCAAATCAAGTAAATTATTCTTTAATATATCTGTGAACAGAGTTTATAACCTCTGTGAAGTCAGTCCTAATTCTATGTTTGGCCACTTGGTCATAATAAATCTGTTTTCTGACCCACTGAGTCAAACTACTTAATTTCAAAATTCATCTTTTCAGGCGTCAGACTCACTGGATCCAATTATGAGTCCAACCATTCCCTTTAAATTTCATATTCTGAAACTTGGTGGTCTAGTGCTTTTTGCACTTACATGACTCTTTGGTACTTAACTTTGCATTAGTTGGCCTATAAAATTAAATCTAAGAAGGGAGCATCCAAATCGTATATCTTCAATTACAAACATTAGTACCAAATGCTCGCTTTTCCTGCAATGGTTCCTTTTAATCAGTATTATTATACACAACATGTTGTCATTATACAGTATTTGTTATGTGTATTTGGCTGGGCAAACTGGACAAAACAGGAGCAGGAATGCAGATTTGGGTTATTTTTGTTTGGGGGTGGCAGTGGTAGTATTTTTAGGGTTCTTTCTAAATTGGATCTTGTCTAAATACTTTGGGTTTTGCTTAATGGAGTAAAAGCCTCAATTTTTTGTTCATTTATGTCTGATAATTTAGATAAACTTACTCTTTTGGGAGAGCCTTAATGATTTCAAAACATACATATTTCTATTCTTGCAAGGCATGGCTGCTGGCTGGTACAATTTTATATGCTCATGACTTCAAAATACTTGGAGCAAAATTTGCATTTCTTATGAGAAAAGCAACTTAAGGTTGCACCAGTCTTTTTCCTTACAAACTTCCCGTTCCAGGCACGAAGCTCTCTGACAACCCTGGCTATGTATGAATGCAGAGGATACAGGGGCACAGCTTCTGGAGCACAAGTAGACACAACTCCAGCAGGACAAAAGGCAGGAAAGCCTGGTAGACACCTCTGACTTAACTGCTTGGGTTCAAAACTCCCAAGGCTGGGAAGGTACCAGCTTATTCCAGCGTGTTGCTACTCTTGCTAAACCTAGTGCAGGAGAGGGCTGGGAAGGAGTTAGAAGATCGGAGCAGTCAGTGCCCAGCTGACCTGGGGCTTTCTGGAGCACTTTCAGGGCACTTGAATGAAGGCTGATGTCAAGCCTTCTCCCCTAGTTGGGAATCTGTGGCATGCAGCACTGCAGTGTGCATTTGCCCTGTGTATGGGAAAAGATTTTTTTATTAGGATGATTACAAAAGTTCTCATTCTGAGCACAGCAATTGTCATTCAGGGATGGATAATTCACAGCATTACTTAGTGCTGTTCTGAGGCATTAGTAATGACTAATTCTTTACTGCTTAAACAGTCCTATCATTTGAGGCAAGCACTTATTACAGCACTTCTTATCTAGGGGAAAGAGGGAAGACTGCTTAACGTGATCCATTAGGAAATTCAAGCTTTAAATAAAGTGACCACAAAGTCCTATCAGCTCCCAGAAACGCAGCAGCTGTACATATTTAATGTAATACAACACTATATTGTGGCAGAGATCCACTGTTTAAAACATGCGTAAGGCAGGTGAAACGTGACTGTTTCGCTCTTCTGTTTGAAAAATGAGAAAGTGTGGAGTGGCATAACTCCTTAAAATACATAAATAAGCATTAGACTCATGGAGAAGACAGGTACGCTGCTGGAATAGCTGTAACAGAGCAAAGGTCAGCAGTTAAATCTGAAACTATTGCAGCCTGGTCCTTTTGATCTTATTCCTCAAGACCCCACTCTGTTACTAACAGGTGAAGTGCAAAACAAGAAGCGTGAGGGTCTGCTGAGTTCTACTGTGCCTGTCTTAATTTAACAGCAGCACTTCCTAAATATTCTGTCCTCTAATCATATAATGCCATAAACACACGTGCAGCTACTGATTTCCCCTGCTCCGTCAGATCCTGTGAAATTCCTGGGGCCACCGGTCCAAAGAGAAAGAAAATTTAACTCACTGGCTTGGCTTTGAAGCAGAACCAATCAACATGTTATCAATAATGTTTTCTCACCATGTTTTGCCAAGTCCTCTCATATGACATTTTGTTAGTTTGAAACCTCTTTAGTGAATAATAGGACATTTCACTGGGATATGCTGGTATATGAAAATATTAGGAACATCTATTGTGTTTATACGTGTATGTGTGTGTGTGTGTGTGTGTGTATGTATATATACATATTTACACACACACATACAAATTAATGATTACAGAGAGCTTTCTGGATGGAAATATTCATCATCTTCCAGAAGAAATTAACAGAGGTTTAGGAAAGGGAACCAAGGAGAATGTGAAGCTCTAATTCATCCTTTCTCATAATACAAGGACAAAAAGCCCTCCAATAAAGCACAAGGGTAATAAATAGCAAGTCAGGTAAAAGGGAACTTTTTGCTATACTGCCTCACTGATTGAATTCATGGTCATAAACTATTACTGAATCCTGCTAATAATGCGTTACTAGATGGTTGAAGTGCACCTATGCATTATGTTAACATGCATTTATTTTCATATACTGGGGATCTAAACCTCCTATTTCAGGACCTAAGCTGTAGGTGAAAAAGAATACAGCAAGTTCTTTCATCTGCCTCTCCAAGGTTTCCCAAATTATCTTGTATCAGTTCTGGACACACAGGACCACCTAACCAGGATCACTGACAATGCCTCCATTACTATGAAGTATCTTATCCATGTAAATTTGTGACTGGAAGTCATAGGAGCATCAGCTGACAGAGCTTCGTATCCTGTCAGCCCAGAGAGTCTGCACTGTGCCTTCCACATTGTAAGGCACTCTGAACTGCAGGAGCATGAATGTGCACGTGTGCACATGCACACACATCCATGCGAATCTATTTTCAAATGAGGACCATCTAAGGAGCATGTATTTCCCTCCCCTACGCTTTTTCTAGATAAATAGAATGTAAACAACACTCTTCACAGAAGACTCATGTGACTTTTA
This sequence comes from Oriolus oriolus, assembly GCA_013400235.1. Classification (NCBI taxonomy): domain Eukaryota; kingdom Metazoa; phylum Chordata; class Aves; order Passeriformes; family Corvidae; genus Oriolus; species Oriolus oriolus. The sequence continues at coordinate 267,576 of VXBT01004747.1, forward strand.
CTTGCCTGTCTGCTCCAGTAGACACTATGAGCTTGATTCTCCAAGACTGCCACTAAAATTCCACTCTACTGACTTTTGCAACCTAATTCTTCAAGTTTTGGGGGGTTTTTTGGCAGGATGATATGACCCAAATTTATAAAGGAGGTTAATTTGCTATAACATTGCATATTGAGTCAGAATCCATATGTACTTATTTGTTTCTGTGACAGATGTAAAAGACCAGATTTAGAGACCTGAAGTCAGTTTGAACTTGACAGGCTTGGAATGTTCTGAAGCATGAGGGTAAATGGCATCATTTAGGAAACCAAAATGTAAAGGGTTTTATGAACGGTAAACATTTCTAAGACAATAAAGCTACCCAAAGACTCACTTACTACAAAGCACAAAAGGACACAGCTACTTTTTTAACAACTAAAGATTTGAAGTGTTTCTTCTCTATTTTTCTTTAAATGACATGTTACAAATCCTGCTGCAGAAAAACAGCTGCTGAAGTAACCTAGAGGGCATTTTCTGGCACTGTGCTTCAGTGATTACAGCAATTTTTGTAGACATTCAATATTAGGATTGCTTTCTAATTTTAGACAGAGTTAAATTTAAATTGAGTAGGAGGGGTTTTCACATTACTCTATATGTTCTAACGTTGCTTACCCCAGCCCAAAAGCTATACAGTGTCTGAATTTTGTAGCAACGATTATTTATTAAAAACTATGTATTTTTAAAAAATGAAACTAGAGCTCACTAGCAGCAGTAAAAAGATGTCCACTATTGTGATGGGACTGAGACTTAGGCCCCAAAAGCATTTACCCACTGGCCACGATCCCAGTGCCATGGGATTTGGTGGCACTGTCATACCAACCTTTCTCTACTCTGCCTCTTTGATACCTCCTTGTAGTTGTGTATATGTAGGAAGTTCCTGAGATTCTAAGACCAAATTTGAAGTCTTATGTTAATGCTTATTAGTATTTAAACTCCCTGACTCTCACAAAACCCAAGTATCAAGCTGAGAGAAACTGAAAGAAAGAAGGTTAGTAAAGGGCTGACCGACAGACAATACAGATGGAAAGTGGAGGAACTAGGTGAAACACAGAAAACAAAAGAAAAGAGTTTCTATTAGATACTAAATGAGACTCAGGCTGGGCCTGATTAAAGCCATGTCTATGTAGGTTACATCTTTCCTTATTGCTCTTACCTTGTTTCTCTTGAAATATGCTCTTCGGCAAGCTGCAAAGCACTTCTCGCTGCAGAAGCATTTCACTTCACTTCCCATACTCAGGGAATAGCGCTTGATTCCAACTTTCTGGCACCAGGCACACATTATTTGTACATTTGACACATCATCTTCTACAACAAAAATATAAGAACAATGTTTACATGAGATGCAAACACCTTCCCCAGACATCTGCACACTTACTCTTAGATACAAACAGCACCGGCTTGTCTCATTTCTAACTCCCTCACTGTCAGAGAGCAGAACTGTGCCTGCCTGTGATCACCAGCTTCATCCTCAGGCGGCCAATGACCTGTGCCAGCCAGACTTAGCAGACTGGCAAAGCTTCTAAAATGGCTGGAAAAGATGATTAGCTTCAAAAATGGTGCACTGCTGAAAATCTCTGGAAATCTCGAGAACATTTTTAGCACATTTAAGAGCACACAACTCTTTATTAAATGAGTAACCAATACTGAAGGTTTAGTGGGCACTGCTGCTTTGTGCTTGTTACTTACAGTCTGCTGTAGTGAGTCCCTGAGATGCTCTGCTCAGCAAGCTGGCGATAAAACACAGCTAGAAGGTGCTGCACCAAGGCAGGTCTCTAACACGAACCCTCTTCTAAATATGATGGAACATAAAACACCCCTTTTCTGCATTATTTTGAAATAATGACTAGCATAAAAAAAGGGAGCGTCTGTGTGAATTCAGCAGTCACAGAAACACAGACTTGAGCAAGGCAGAAGATGCAGCACTGTGGCAGAATCTGCCAGGCTATTTTTCAGTCATTATGCTCATTGGTCAAATTTTAATTCAGGCAGAGTTCCCAAGCTTCTTTTGAGCTCTTCTCAAATGTGTGTTACTAATGTGGCATGTGTGCCTTCTGCCATATAAAAAGACCCCAGAGCTTATTTACTAACGTGCAGCAATATCCTTGCGTGGTCATCATTCCCACCTCAGCTTCACAGACAACAGCAGTGAATAGTTAAGTTCACTAAACAAATCAAGTCAGTAAGTTAGCAGGAATCTTTCTGACTTAAAACTCAGAATTCTTCAGTTCTTATGTCCAGTTTATGATACTGGATGACCTTTCAGTTACAGACAGCAGCCATTGTCTAACTTCTGGGAAAAAATATCCCTGGAGACTAATTGTTAAAGCAGTTCCTGGTCCATGAGCTGTGGAGAATTCATAGCTTAGAGATTCTGTCACGCAGCCATCCTATTTCCCTATAAAGGATTTGTTTTTGAAGCTACACTGTCATCATTCTGTGAAATTATTGGCAAACTAATTTTTAGCAGAGTGATTTGGCTCCTTTCCCTGACTATCATAACTCAGAACTACGTGCTGCATTTTACTCACCTTATTGGAATAAATATTGCCAGTTTAATAACTTTTTTTCCTTCCACAAATTGTGTTACGATTTACAGCTACAAATGAAATTCTACAACGTAAAATAATAACCTTTTAGTTTTAATCAGACTGTCTACCTTTAAACCTATATTTAAGGCCAAGTTATAGCACAGATTTGTGTTTAATGTATTGTATCACTTACCCTTTAGAGTGGGATTTGCCAGTATTATAAGCGCCTTCACATACTGAACATGAAGGGAAATCAAAACAATTTGGCCAAAATTACCACCAGCCATCTATAGGGTCAAAAAGCCTGCCCTGAGCTGGCTATAACATCGGTCAGGCACACAGGGTGCTGCTATGGTGGTTTGCACGGGGCATCACAGCTTTCTCTGCAGACTGGTCTTGTCCAGGATGCCAAGTACTCCAGCACAGACCTAGAGCTCTTCCCCCCAGTCTTATCCTGAGCCATTTGAAGTACTGATCTTTTACAAAGGCACCCTGATTCAGCTACTTTTGCACCATAATAAACCAATTCCTTACAGACTGAACCTGCCCCTTTGAATGTGCCAGGACAACAGAAGATCCTCTGAATCAAAGGAACCAGACAGCAGACTCTTGTTTCAGATAACAGTAACATATATTCCCCTACTGATAAGAAGTATTTTATCTCTGGAAAAGAGAAGATCTACCAGTGATACCTTTCTAATAGCCTTCATTTCTGGTGAGAGGAACTCTCACAAATGAAAAGAGAATATTACAGAGCTGAAAGAGAGTTCACTGGCAAAGTAGGTGCTGAAGTACCTCTTTTTGAAGCAGATTGGCTTGTCTGGGGCACAGTTTTTAAGCGGAAACACAGAGATGCACCCCTGGGATTCTCAGGGGCTTTCACGAGTGATTTGATAGGGGGATCACCTCAGCTGTCATTCAATTCCTGTTCATAGATTCACATGAACTGTCTCCTATGGATGATGAGAAAGACCTACAGAATTGTTCATTTTTAATTAGACGGGCTCCCAGCAGCAGCTGTTTACACGGAAAAGCCACGTTATTCACTTTTCTGCAGGCAGTTATGCAGGATAGTCAGGTTCAGTCCACCTCCTTCTACCAAAGACCTCCTCTAAGATACATCCTGGCAGGGGGAGGAGAGGAGAGGGAGAGGGACCTTCTGTGTCAAGCTGCTGTCTTGCCATGCCCAGTCCAGCAGAACTTCGCCACCACCTCATAGAAAATCCTTTGAAGCAGCATTGCTTCACTTGTGGTCCACGGATCTGATGGTCAAAAAAATAGCAGAGAATGGTCTACAAACTACTACTTCCAGCCACTGTATGCACTTCCAGGAAGTGATATGAGATATCCAGGAGGCAGCATCAATTTCAGCCAAAATGGTCATCATTCTGAAAGAAGGAAGGGGGAAAGGGAGGGAAATAGCCTGCTTACATACAAAGAACTTCAACTATTTCTCTATTCTACTCCTTTCTCACCCTAGTCATCAAACAGTGTAATCCTTTTCATTTCATGGTAACAGCAATGATAGAACTAGATGCCCCTTCAATTTAATAGACTCAGGAACACTGCTACAAAAGGATTAACTGAGTATGGCCATGTGAAGCAGCCAGGAAATAGCAGTACTTCAGGAGGGGGTTCAGAGTACACACTTCCTGGGACAGGACACTAATACGTCACTTTTTAAGTCATCTTTGCTCCCTCAGGTGTACATTTGCCCAAGTCAACTTTTGATGCAGCTCTAACTTTTTGTAATGCAGTTCATCAAGTGAAATAGAAAACATTCAGTATCACAGGTCTATGTACCATCAACAGGAACCACGTCCAGCCCAGCAGGAAGAAAAACTTGGTCTAAAATCAAATCCTTTCTTTCAGCTACAAGTGAAGCTAAGAACAGCAGAGAAAGGAACCCATGCTTGGTACCTAGGAGAGTACAGAGCTGTGCCCTATGGCTTATGGGTGTGGATGAGAGCTTGAGGACAGTGATAAAGGTCCAAACCTGACTGTGTGCTTCCCTTCTTCATACCAGTCGTGGTAGATCTGAGTAGACCTTGTGAAAAGAACTAATAGGCACGTTTTGTTACAGTGTATTAAGCTTAGCGACCAAAAAAGAGGACTGCAGCATTAGCAGAAAGTATTACTTCATGTATTTCTACCAGCTGTGAGAAGCAATAATGTAGCTTCAAAACATTAAGACTGTGTGAAGTAAGAAAAGACAGAGTCTTGGGATTTAAGTGCTGTCATCTGCTAAACACAAATTGGAATAATCTGAAACCAGAAATTCGTATCTTGCATTCCGTTCAAGATAAAATTCCTCTCACTTTTTCACAGACCTTTGTTTTTCAAGGCCAAATTCCTTGAAAATCACTTCACCAGATTCCCACCCTGCTTTCAGGAAAATGTATCAAATCGCTGTTCCTAGAGCGCTCAGCTAGAAGATCTTGCTGCTAAGAGATCACAGGGAAGCAGGAAATTTCAAATCCAGTAGTTTAAGACTGGTTATCTGTCTTCAATCTTTATTCTAATCTTTTCCTGATTAGAACTGCACTAAGAAAGCTTCTCCACAATAATTATACTAGTTTATTACATCGGCAGTGTTCTGCTTTCCTCATAGTCAGACTTTTGCTGGTAGTCTAGCTTAGTATATCTGCTTAAAGTAACATGAGCTCATCCTGACACCATGCCTACATCCATCATGTGAGCTCTCACTGGAGCAGCTCTTCTGATAAAGATCATTCACCATCACTTTTAGGACTCATGTAGCTATGCTGACACATGTTTGTAAAGTACAAAAATATCATTTGCAAGTCCTGGCACAGATCATTTTGAAGTGAAAGAAAATACTTTTTAATAACTGGGAGTTTTTTTACTCCATCTGGGCCTGCAACTTTATGACCTGCTTTTGCAAAGTGTTTAGCATGTTCTCAGATCTGTCACACTTATGACAGGTAGCACGGGCACTCTTACAGGTGAGACAAAGAGGAGATGGGACTGACACAACTGAATAGTAACAGGAGGGCATTCAGCAGAACATACATATTGCTGTCCTCTGTAACTAGACCAGGTAATAGAAAGAAAAATTCTTTCTACATACTGCACAAGATCTAAATTTCCAGCCTCTACTTCTCTGAGTTCTCAACTCCTCACAGGGAGAGATATTGTGTTTTTCTGCCTCTGGGTTGTGTCATTACAGGTAGAAGAAGTACTCCCTGCACCCACCACGCAGACACTCTTCAGTTACATCTCCTTGTGGTTTTTTATCCTGTGTATTTTTCATAATGAACAATGCAATAAACATGGAGTGTTTGCAGTGTTAAATCATGTTCCCAAAGGGAGTAGTTTGTATAACAAGATAAAATTATCACATTATAATAACTAAATATGCATCAGTCTAAAGCATGCTTCAATTAATCATCAAAAGTTTGCACCGCCTCTTTAAGTCTTAATTAAGCAGAATGTTTGGTATTTTTTTCCTTTCAAACCAGTGTGAAGGAGCTGCAGAAAATTGTTCCTCTTAAACCCAATGAGCAGCAGTTTACACTAATCGATCTTATATGGAGCCATAATTTACAGAGGTGGGGGGAAGTGAAGGAAGGCAATGAGTACAGTAGAGTAAATCCATCATGAACAGCCCCGGCTCTTTATCTAAGCAAACCAGCATGACCTGCAGTGTTTAGTGCAATGTTCCTAAAATCCCTACAATTCTGGAGTTAAAATCCTGATCAGTTTACTAAGTTTTAGGTTGCAACACTCTGCTGTTTTGAACTAAGGTGTATTTTCAATTTTAACTCCAGCTTCAAAAAGATGGGTGAAACTAAATGCAGCTACAGCTCTAATCCCGCGTATTATGATGATTCAAGGGCAGGTACTTCAAAACCTTACTTTCCATATTTCCTTGCAAGAAATTCAGCAGGAGATACTCAGTTCTTCTGGCAAGAAGATAACATCTCTCCAGCCACAGTACTGTTGTGCAGAAGGAAGACCAGGAGGACAGAGTGTTTGGGATTGAGATCTCAAGTACAGTGCCTGGACTGAGTGAGCCTTTGTGAAACCTGTACCTTTACTGTGGTTGTATCCATGATCTGATTCAAAAAATATTTTGGCAGCCCATCCCTCCTCCATGTCTCCCAACCGACCAACTCATCTCTGGCATGAGTTTCCTTCCACCACACTATCAGAAGCCATGTCTCTCCACTACCGCTTTCATCCACTTTCCTCTTTTTTTCTCTTTGCTGCATCCCACCCCCTCACATAGGCAGTTTGGATCCCAGGTTTTTTGGGTAGGGAGCTATAATAGCCCTTTTACCTTGAGCTGGGAACTGCGCTCAATCCACTGATATATACATCTTTAAATATTTTAGCTGCTTTCACTATTACTTTCTAATGAAAAGCTGCAAAACTTCCTTTTTAAAGACTTTAGATCTCAACTTGACTTGAGCATCTGCAGCAATAACAGTAAGGGCTCACTGTTTCCACTGGGACCTGCCAGGATTTCAGAACTGGATAATTCCGAGTTACCCGCCTGCTGCTCCTGAAATCCCAGATTGCCATTGAAGAAAACCAAGTAGCATGTATTCAGATTTTTCATCCCAAAGTAGTTCCTGAGGCTGTTGATCCCAAGCAAAGCAGAAACACCAGTACAGTCCATTTTCTTACACCCAAAATGCTTTACCAAATTAATCTAGAACTAAAAAAGGTGAATAAACAAAACTCCTGAGACATTGCTGCAGATCCCCTTGTGATATCACCTCAAGTTCTGATCTTCTAAACAGATGGGGCATGTGACAAATTTAAGGTACAAGAAGTGCCTTAAAAAAAGTAATTACCAGAGGAAGATTAAAATATAGGGCTGACAGTAGAAAGCTTGCTGCAGCCATCGCTATGGAAATACCTCAGAGCCTCTACAATGCATTTCCTTTTAAGGACCAGTCTCTTCAAGTTCACTACTCTGCCAATAAAGCAAAATGTCCCAGTCCCTTTTGAAAACATAATTTTGGGGAACCACGGCCTGCCTATGTTTTCTATGCATGAGCTGAGGCACATTCTTAGGCATAGTTCAGTAGGGACTGACTGCACAACACAAAAGCTGTCATTTAGGCAGGTTTTAAACATGCAAACAAGAAAAAGCACCTATTTCAGCTAATAGAGGGGGAACTCCCTGTGTACTTTGAATATATGCTATGAAGGTGCATACATGGACTTTATGATTTTCTTTTTAGCACAAAGGAAACACTTGGCCCTCCACAGACAGCAAAAGACATCAACAGCGGGCTAGATGGGGCAGGCAGCCTGGCAACCACTGGCATTTAAAAACCCAGGCAGTAATAACCCTACAATCAGTGTAAATTTGATGAAACTGAAAACAAGAGAAACAATTTGAAGAGTAACAACTATAGGATTTGTTGTAGTGGTCTTTACCAGAGGGTGAAACCTACAGTTAGAGAAATCATAATGCTGTTCGGCAACAAGAAGATACTTGTGAAATACTGAAGAGGGATCCAGAGAATAGTAAAATGAGTCTCCTCCATATACAGACTTAACTAGATCTGATAGTGTGGTCTGTACTTAATGAAAACTGCCACTGGGTTCTGCCTGGAATCAAACTTCTTGGTACTGTAGTCATAGATCCAATTCCTCAGTGAATTTTGACAGATGATCTTGGAATTCATTTTCAGTGGCCTGCTAACTACCATTTAAAACATCGTTTATGCTTTCAGATTCCTCCAGTGCAATTTAACTATTGAGAGAGGTTACAGCAGGCAGTTCCAGAATGTTTGTAGGGCAAGAACTCTGCTTATTCCCATGTGTTGCACAAAGTTATTCATCTACACTTGCATTTACAAACTCTCCTATAAGTTTTAATTCTAAAGCAATGCTAACAACAGAGAAAATGCTAATAACACAGAAAATCGCTCATTCCTTTCTATAAAACAACTAAATACTTGCTTTAGTATTTGAATCTGATATTTCTTTGCCAGCTTAGGTCACAGGCTGATATTACAAGGTAGTCAGCACTGGAAATGCTTCTGCTTCTCCTTTAAGACATTTTGCCTCACCAGATACTGTTCCTCCAGCCCAGTCCTCCTTTACTTTCACAAGTTTCTGATAACTTCTGGTACAACTCCAACCATTATAATTTGGAAATCACTGAACCTAGCATTATGCAGAGACAGTCATGTGTGGGTTATAGGATTTACATCCCCTTTCCTTCTCCAAATGTATTCAGTATCTTGTGAAAACCTTGGGAGGGAGCATTATTCTTCCCTTGTACTTTTTCCCTCTGTGGAAAGCTCAGTCAACTGCATGACATCATCTTTTCTGCCTCCCCTTCTACTGTGTCCCTTGGCAGCGACCTCCCCTCGCAGCACAGCATCGCAGGAAGCTGGTTCTTGTTTGGGATGCTCAGAGCAGCAGGCACGCTCTGTGCGTCACTTGTACACAGAAGGATGCAGGAAAGGGAAGGATTTTGTCGACCCTCATGCTCAAAGGATAGACCAACCAGCAGTTGTACCCCCTACCAAGGCACTGCCGTTGGATCACAAGATAAAATAAATCAAAGAGCACACAAAGAAATGGGAAAACTGAGACACCATAGCCTCCAGCAGGTGCCAGGGGAAGGAGGCAGCTTGTGCTCACCCACATTGAAAGAATTTTTTGCATTCTTCTTTGACTACTCTTGATTTCAGCCTTCCTTCATCCCAGTAACAAGAGTTGTCCAAACTTGCCTGAGCAAAAGGGCAGAGTCACCCTAAGTGCCCTCTCAAATTTACTCTGTCATTAAGGGTTGCAGAATAACAGAAGGTTTGCACACTACATACTAAGGCCATATACCCTGCATGACTGTGGTGAGATTTTTAGTTCTGGGTCATTCCAGGCTATTGCATTTCTGTTCCTCGCTATTTCTATGCAACTTTTAAATTGGAAAAAACAGCCAACCAAATAAACAAACAAAAAAACCCATTCTTTACATTGCTGTGCAGAAAATAAGAACCTTCTACCTCCAAGTAGAACTAATCATAGGATCAGTTTGTTGCAATAGGTTGTACTCCAGACTAGCCCTGAAGATCACTCAGAATCTGGTGCCAGGTCTAAATGTAGTTACCAGCCTGCTGGACAGAGACTCTTACAGCAACACTCTGGAGGCTGCACTGATTTCTTATTTGCTTCCAGATGCAGGTTGGATGGCTGGTTGATAAAGTCACGTCTGATTTGGGCACTGCTCAAGTGTGGTCTGTCTGCCTGGTGCTGCAGACCAGGGGAGTGCTCTTGCAGATAGCCTCCACATCTGAGTAACTTGCATTCTCCTGGTGGAGGCTTCCCATGGCTGGATTTAGCATCCTCCACTGACACACCATAACCTGAGTGTGTAGACACTCAGTGCACCACATAGGGCCCATGCATTTAACTCAGCATTTTTGGGGTTTAATTATGAGGTACAGCAAGGAGAGAGTGCCTTTATTGGAGCTGTTTATATTTGGTTAGTAGCACCCTAACGTTTTCCAGAATCATATAGGCAAATTGGAACCTAACTTTTCGTTTGATTAAAACAGAAATCTGAACAGCTTGAAGATAAAATTTTAGTCAGACTGCTCAAAATTATTCAGTTCTCAAATTAAAAAAAAAAACAAAACAAAACAAAACAAAAACCATTTTACTACAAAATACACATGAGGAGAAAAAAGGTAATTTTGTTAACTTTTCAAGGTTTTAGCCTGGTCATACAAAATATGAATGCAGACAGGACACTGTTCAAAGCTTTCCAGCATGCTCAAGGAAAACCTAGTCTGCTGAAATCTTCAATGACAGCTTCCTAGACAGTTTAGGACCAGCACGCCTTCCTCCTCTTTTTCAAACTGATAGCTGTTTCTGATAAGGAATCATATTTGCCTTCCTAGAAATCCCATTTCCCTTGGCTTCCTGGCTGTGTCTTTTCTACCTCTGCAATTGCTGTCAGTGCACATTGCAGAGTATGCTTCTTGTTTCTCTTCAGGTCTGTGAGCATCCCCCATGCTCTGCTCTCTCTTCTTCCTCTTACCTGTATTGAATCTTATCAGCAAAAATTGTTCAACTAATAATTCAATGGATCTGCTTATCCTCTTCAGACCATTTCACTCCTGTCCAAATGAATACCTCAGCCTGTCTCTCTGACACCTCTTTACTCATGCTGAGCCTTCTGTTCAAGATCAATACAGCAAGAATTAAAGTCTTAATAATTTCTCCCTGAGTGCTCACTCCATATTATTTGCTCAATAAGGATGGACTGCACCATCTTTCCTGTCCTTCAGGTTCATGATTTAGGTATCATTTTCACCTGTGAGCACTCTCTTTTGAGCTATATTTAAGTCTTGCAGATTTTTCTCCTGTACAATATCTAAAAGCTTTCCTCATCCATTCACAAACTCTGGATGCATCCTAATTCTTAGCCTCTCAGTCACTACAGTGCATTACTTGCTGATGTTCTCTCTGGCCTGTAAAGTAACCTTGTCCTCTGTGTGTCCACACAAAATCTGCTGCAAAGATCCCTTTTCCTGCCCAGCATTTTAACCTTGAAGCTTTCTCTTGGCCTCTTTCTGCCTCTCTCTCCTGTCCCCTTACTTCATTTATCCACTCAAACCTGGGTAAATGCTTTGGTGTTTGTGGCAGGTCAGTCATAGCCTGTCTGTCCCCCATGCTGAAAATGTCAGCTTTCACCTAATTAATTAATGATCTGAGTCTAATCATGTGCCTGCTCAAGTCAAAGAAGCACCTTTGTGCTGTTTCCAAAGTCATCCCCTGTGCTTGCGAGGGACTCCGAGAAAACATCCCCGGAGTTACTCTTGTCTGGCTTTGTATCACTCTGAAGTTTTCTGCTTTGATGTAGTGCCCACAAAACGGTGTCAAAGTGCAGTGCCAAGACCACTGCCTCGCACACTGGCTCTCCTGGCTCCTTTGTACTCCCCTTCCTACCAGTTGTTTCTTGCCAGGCTCTTCGGGGTGATCATGACTAGGGCACCTACGCCCTAAGATAAAACAAAACCATTACTACCCATGCTTATTGCAAATCCCACAAAGGTTGTGATTCTCCTCCCCCTCCAACCCTCCCAAGCTTTGGTCTCTAAAACAAAGGTGAGATAAATATGTTCATTTGCTCAGAAGTCATGGTAATCTACTGCTCATTACCAGTCATGGGATAAAGTCAGAGGAGGCAGAGATTATGCATTCGTACCTCCTGTGCAGGTAAAACAATGACATTCATTGTTAATGAATTAAATAAAAACCTAAAGGTGGAAGACACTTATGAAAAGCTCTCTCTACACATTACCCTTAGAGGTACATTTGAACACAGGATCATATGTTGTAGGTGGACAGGCAAAGAACAGAAGGCAGCTGACTTGGCCAAGATTCCCTTGTGTCCACTTAACTACTGTTGCAGTAATTTGTTTTTCTACTTCATAGTTCAATCTCCTCCTGCTTTTTGGTGTCATAAAAATCCAGCAACTGTGGCAATCTGCACAATGCATGCTATAGCCTTGTGTTCACATACCACAAATTCAGCATTCTGGATTCATTCGTGACTCAGATTGGAGTGGAAAATAGCTTGGGATGGCACAAGCCCTTGATTAAAGCTTTAGGGCCAAATCAACAACAGCTGAGGATCCAGCCCATATGGCCTGAGATCTTTAGCTGTGTAAAGGCTGCAGGAATGGGCCCAAATAGCTTTGGTAATTAGCAAATACCGTATAAAATAGATTGAAAGTCTTTGGCAGGGAGCACATATTGAGTAACATTTGAAAATTATTCATAGCATATTATATACTTCTTTAGAGATAAAACTCAATGGCATAACAATAATTTAGGAGGGGCAACTGCAGTCTATTACATGACCAACATCAGGCAAACACTTTTTTGGATCAATCAGTATTTTACAGCTACCTTTAGACAAGGTTACAAAGGGCAGAGGTGACCATCTAACATCTGGGACCTGATCCTACAAGCAGTTCTGCCTCTGCAGAAGCACCCTTGCACCTGGTGGCATCTCTTTAGCCTTGTGTGTGGAGAGCTGATGTTCTTGGGTAGGAGATGCATGTCACCCTGTATTCCTCAGTGCCTTGGTCACTCAAGAACAACCACAACACCACCCAGGGACGTCCACAGAAGCAGGACTCAGCCTGCTCCTATCTGGATTCACCAATTTTCACACCGTGTGGAGCAGTAAACAATAACACAACAATTAATCACCCTGGTGTAGCCCTAAGAGCGCCTTTCACAGATTACGGTAAGCAGCATGCAGAGGGGAATAAATCATTTTTCATGCAAACTCTGAGGAATGGCACGTTAGAAAACCACTCCTGATAAAAATCTAATGAAAATGTAAAACATCTCAGTGCAGTCTCCTGGGTAGAGTGAAGATCGTATTAAACCCTTGAGAGACAGCGACCAGGGACTTCAGTGGGAATCAAGAGACAGTTTTCCCAGTATGAGCTTGTTAACCTGATATAAAGACATGATACTGATTTGATGGCTTTGTCTCTTTCGCTGCTTCCTTCATGCAGCCTATTTTTAATGTAATAATCTTCCATTAATTTAGTTAAAGGCTTTATTCACCAGAACAAAATCTTTATTTTTTTTTCCTAAAAGCAAGTGCTGTTGAAGCACTGAGAGCATAATCCAGCATGAGGAGTGTCACAAGCAGAGCAAGTTTGTTGTCATTGCATTTGCAGGAGTTTTTCAAGAATACTAAAGTGACTAAAGCCACTGTCCCATTCGTTTTTAAAGCTCCCTGTGACTGGATTTTAATAATTTTGAAATCAGCCCTCTTGCTAAGACACCGTGATCCAGTAATCTCAGGACACTGTCAATAACCAGTAACCATTTTTACATGTCCATTAGGATTTACCTGCTGGTGGCTTTATGAAAGGTGGTGGAATTAATGGGACAATAATAGGTACATTCCCGTGATCCTTCGACCCTGCTGGTGAGTCTGATAGTCCATTTCCTGTGGCAAGCCCTGGGTAGCTTGGGTTTATATTGTACGGTGAAATAACACTGTCCTCAGGTAATTTTGGTTTTGGCAAAGAATTTTCTGTAAAACACAAAGAACACATTGAACAGTATGACACATATATTTCTTAAATGGCTCTACATACTTTCACCAATCTCTTCATTAAATTACTTACCCTAATACAAGAATAGTGCACAAAACCCCCAGATATTTTCCCTTTTAAAGAAATTGATACTTTCCAATAATCTTCAGAAATGCTCCATTTTTTTTTCAAAATCAAACTCACACTTTCTTTTTGCAGAAGGTAAAAGATGGGATTATTTTGTCATGCATATCCTTAGTATGCCTGATTTAGTCACCAGCATCCTATTCCTGCACTTCATTTCTACTATTTGCATGGTGATCACACTCAGTGTACTGTGACTTCACCAGTACAAGGACCACAAAATGAAGAAAAAAAGAATTCCTATTCTCTATAAATAATATGAGTAGTAATAATGAAAAGAATTTAAAGAAAGGAACAAAATATTAAAATCACAGCAAAGTGTGCATAAAATTATGACAGTTATTATTCTAATTCTTTAATCCCAAATCACCTCAGGATTCTTATTTGTAGGAATTTCTGTAACACACCTCAGCCACAGGGTATGACTTAATTCTCATTACTCCCTCTTCTCCCCTCTCTCAGAGCAAAAAATGTGCTTTTTCCCCTCCCAAAAACTGCATACACCAAAAATTTCTACCTGTCATAGACAGATACCTGCCTTCATATGCATTTGACATCTACGGTACATAAAACATATGATTAGTATCATGTGCCTATAAAAAAGCTACGTCACAAATTTCATCAAGCATAGACTGGAGCCAGTAATCATTCAGTAAAAGATGTATTTATTAAAACAGAAATAAATTAAGTGCATTACTACACAGGCACAAGTTTTTTCAAAGGTAGCTTAATGACATTATGTTTTCAATGAAAAATAAATATCGATCACCAGTGTTGTTATAGATCTAACAAGCTACAAACATTCAATTTAAACACAATTAGGCTGTTTCACCTTACCTCTAATTTTTTCCCCTTTTTTCTAGCCATCAGCTCTGGTCTCTCTGGTGTCAGTACTCACTGCAACACTCACTGAATACAGTGCTTGCTGCTGGCTATCAGAAAGAAAACCTAAACACTGCTGTCCACGAACACAGTGAAAAGCAGCACTCCAAGTGCATAAAAGTTGCTGGAATTTCTTCTCTTTACCTCACCTTTGAGGAACTCCTGTTGGATAAGTCAAGATGCAGCAATTTTCTACTCTTCTCCTCATTCTGATGACAAGCCCCTATCCATTCCCTGAGACTGAGGAGTCGGAAGGCAAAAACTGAATGACTGAAGAAACCAACAGGATCTCATCCTTTACATTTTGAATCGCAAAGATTCAGCAATGTCTCAAACAAATTCCATCCATGGAAAATTTCTACCGCAGTGCAGAAGACAATATAGTACAAACATGGATGAGAAGCCCTTTGTGAACATTCACACTTGTTCCTACATGTGTGAATATTCCACTTTAAAATCTTTCAACATTTTAAAGAGTTGTAGGCCAACCAGCCTTAGCATGAGAAGCAAAAGGGCTCCTTAAAGCCACCCTGCTGAGAAAGTGCTCCCTCCTTTCTCCAGTTGTGAGCAGTTTATTGATACCACAGGTATACAGCTTTCAACTGACACACAAAAGGCATTATTTGTGAAGATATATATCAATATATAACAGTATATCAATATACCAACAGCAAATTTTTCAAGTGACTTTCCTCATAGCCTATTAGCTTCCCTGTTCCACAAGGTACTCTCAGATATTTTTATGTAAAGCAACCAAGACACAAGCAGCACAACATGCTTCGCAATCCCTACCAATTCAGACAGGTTGAGCTATTAATCCCTCTTTTCATGAACACAGAAACACGAAGTCTCGTTACCTTTGAGAACAGAAATATGCTGGCGGCTTTCCCCATCTGCTGAGTAGTTCCTGAATTCAATATCTTCTCCATCTTTCAGTTCTACCTTATCATAACCATACCAGCCAAGGAGCTCATTCATAGTGTTTTCAGCAAAGTTCTGAAAGAGAAAAATTACCTACTTATTTATGTAATCAATAACCATTTGGAAGGAAGGGAGGACTGCATAAATCGAACCATATCTGTGCTACATGAGGAAGTGTCAGGTTTGGCCCACCTCCTCAAAGACTAATGTTCATTCCATAACTCAAGTGCATAAAGTGAAATGCATTTAAATCTCCGACTGGCACATGTAATTATGACAGAGACTCATATGTCTGTAATTTAAAGAAAATGAAAAGGAGAGTTATTTATGACTTTTGCTCTGACATTCAATGTCAGAAATATTTTAACATACATTCCTCACACAAACTTGTCTGTGTTGCCATAAAATATTTAAGACTGCAGCAAGAGAATAACAGAAAACCAGGATTTTTTTTTTCAACCAGCAGTTAATCAATCTTACTGCACTACAGTCTTTTCAGCTGGAGCAGGTCACTGACACAATTACAGTTCCTTGAGGTGCCCATGAACCAAATCAAATAAAATCACAGCAGACGTTTTTCCTCAGTTATAAGCCCTTGCATAGTCAAAGCACTTAAAGATTCTTCACTGTGAAAGCATTTTACCATCATTTTTCATACAAACATCTCTTATATTTGTTTAAGAAAACCTTTCTCAATTTTGTCGTATTTATTTTCAAACCAATTTCCCCACAGCTGTGCGGTTACATTTTATGTTTGTATGGAAATGCAAAGTATGGAACATGACTGTCATAACCCTCAATTTCTATTAAAAACACGTCCTCTAGGTCATGAGGCAAAAGTATTTCTGTAGAAAATGCTCATTACTGGGCCAGGAGATTTAGTGGAGTAAGTTAAGAAATCTGCAGCCAGGCAACAAAGCTTTCTGAAACCAAATAGTGCCACAGAGCTCTACAGCTTATGGATTTAGGAAACTACCAAAGGAAACCAGCTAATGAATTATTGTGATGGCAAAGATCAGTTTAAAGTAGTATGACAACTATAAGTTGAAACAAAAAAGCCACACACAGAGCCTTTCTCTTTGGGTTTCGCAATTTTTTTAAATTAACACTCTTTTAAAACAAATTTCAAACTTCATATTCCTCCAAGATCTTGACCTCTAAAATAATGCTTCTGATAAGCACTGTCTCCCAGGACTCTGGCAAAGGAATAAGGAGAATACAACACCAATTCAAAACAAATGGTACAAGTCAAATTTGAAGGTTGCCAGATTTTTTCTAGTAACTGCTCTAGCTTAATTTTTGAGTGGGATAAAGTCTAATGATAGAACACAGCAATTCTCCAGTCATTTAAGCAAATAAATAAAATTAATCAGATGATAATTGCTTTCAAATTCAAAGCTACAGCAGGTGCTGTGCCCCAGAACCTCAGAGCGCTGCACTGCTCCTGGCTCGTTCATCACACCAGATTACATAGGTGTTCCTGTCACTCAAGGAGCCCTGTAAAGCAGCTATAAGCAATAAACACAAGCAATTTGCACTCTTCCACGAGTATCATCTGTGCAATTATGCTACAAACACATTTCAGGAAAAGAAAACCCAAAACAAAACCCCAGAGCAGACCCCTGAAACATCCATTTCCTTTTGGTTTTTCCCCTTTGCGTTTTCATCTTACCATCTGGTGGAAGTCACAGTTCTGTGGCTGTCCTGTGCAGCCCCAAACTGCTGGAAGATATTCCATCTCCCACCTCTGCCTCTAGACCCAGCATTATAAGTATGATATCTGAACTATGCCACTACTACAGTTTTCAATGAGTACAATGCAGTGTAAATGTGGCTAACAACTACCTAAATCTGAATGATGCAGTGTTATGTTTTAAACACTAGCAAAAATGGGGGGAAATTTTTCTAAAAGTTGTTTTTCATTGTTTTTTTGGGTTTAGAGGGGTTTTTTTAGCTTTTTAGAAAACTTCTCTCTTAGCAATGAAGAGCCCCAATGCACTAACCCTGTTTGTAACAGCAGGGAACCCAATAACAAAATGACCCAGACATGAGGAGTCAAATCTCTCCACTGCAGGTCACCCAAAATGACTTGAAAGGGCCCAGGGAGGCCCAAAGGCAAGGTCTGCCAGCTTCCCTTGCTTTGCTAAATTTCATCTATGGAGAGACAGCCCTAGAGACTAATCTAGCAAGGTAGAGACCAATTGACAAAGTCTTACAGACTTAAACCCCATGCAACCAAATTAATTGAGTAGCTCTAAATTTGCCTCCTGTGGATGCTTTGTGTTTTATTTGCACTGCTGATCAACTCAGACAATGAATAATTTCTAATTACTTGTCAAGGAATACGTAAGCAAGGCTGTATATATGTTTGTTTTTTCCTGAAAATTCATACATGTATCTGTTCCTTCAGAATGTGTTCAAAATGATGGTTGGGTTTGTAATGGCACCAAATTGAAGTACCTTTCACGTCTCATTTAAACTACCCATGACAAGTGATGCACCAAAATGAACGCTCATACTGACAAAAATACATTGGATTTCAAAATCACTCATCACAGAGATTTGACTCTTTTATAAAGTAGTAAATCAATGGGGTCTTTTCTACTAACTTTAATGAGAGTACAATGAGGTTGCATGTCAGCAGTAACAAAAGTAAGCACCTTTTTAACACCGATTTCCCAAAAAGAGTGTCTTGGGTTAAAAAATAAAAAAAGAAATACACAATGAAAAAAAACAATTAAGCCATTCTCCTTCACAATTTATCTTACCTACTACAGTGCTGCAGGTCACCCTTAATACCATTCTCTCAGTGGCTAACAGCACTTCATTACACCACTCTTCATACACAGCAAACGGAAAGCATGACCCCATCCTCAGCAAGCTGAGCGTCAGACCTGAGAAATGTTTTTTTCCCACACCGACTCTCTTGCATAGATGGGTATCCAAAGAACGACGACATCACTTTCCCTCAGACTCGTGACTGCAACACCCATTTGCAGTGATGTCTAACGCCCTGACAGTTGAGATCACGCTGAAGCCGCTGCCCTGAAGCTGACCACTATTAATTCATTGTTTTCATGTATTTTCCCTTCTTCCATTTCAATGATAGACACAATACACATGGATCAAGACATGGTAACAAGATGGGATTTGTAAAGACCAGTGTGGTGGCAATAGTCAAAACACAAATGATGAGATGAGATAATTTTTCTCTGTGTGAATGCAGGCAAGGGGGGAAAGAAGAAAAAGAAAAAAATAAGAGAGACAAAGACCAGTTCTTGGTGAAGCTAAGGAAAGGAAGAAAGCAAGTTAATACACAACCTGTACATGCAGAGCAGAACCTCATTGAAAGATACATAAGTTTCAAAGGCTTAGGGAAAGGAAGGGTGATGATTGTAATAGTGAGGCTTGAGAAAAGCAGGAATGTGGACTCAACATCGGAGCAGGAAAGCAGAAGCAGCAGTGATCAAGCAGGCTAGACAGGAGCCAGCAGAACTGCGAGATAATAGACCTGACAAAGTCCAGGGAGGAGATGTGAAGGCAGGTGTGGATGACCAGATGGAGGATGTGCAAGGAGCTGCAATTCAAACCTTCTGCAGGAACAGGACAGCACAAGCATTAAGCTAGTCCATGCCTATCTTCAGACTCATTCCCCAAAAGGATGTGGAGTGTCTGCAGGATGAGGCTGCCACCCCAACCCCACAGCTGTGCCAAAGGGCTGGGATGATGAGAAAGACTAGCACAGAGAGAAAACCTTGCTCATAATCAATAAAATCCCAGGTCAGCAATCACACTGCTAAGCTGGGATCCTTACGTCCACTCAGCCCAAAGGGAGACCCCCCTGCAGGGACCCAGAGATTTCATTGGAAATGTACAGCACGGAGCCTAACTGCACCCAGGTGGGGAGGCAATGCTCCGTCCCCTGTGGCCACCCACAGTGTGGGTCAGCATCCGAGCTGAGAAGACAGCCACAGAAATCCTGTCCCACATCTTTCCGTGCTCGTTCTGCCACACCATGCAGACAAGCTTTCCACAGAGGAAACACCAATCCCCTCCGCCGCTGCCAGCGCACCCAGGCACTTGGTCAACATCCCACAGGAGCCAAACCTCCCGCTCTTCTCTCGCTGACAGAGCACCATTACGGCTGCTGAACTGCCAGAGCATCCACCACGGCTGCGGCACAACCAGCTCACCCCTGCCAAAGAAACTGGCCCAAAACCACTCCAGTGGCCCCAGCCATACACCACAGCCAAAGCCCTTCCTTCCCAATACATGGCAATTCAGCTTTTGCCCACTGCTAAGTCCCACACCACTTATCACCACTGTGGGGCAATGTGTAATTTGCATGTTTTAACTGTGTGATTTCTCTGTTCTTGTACTACACAGAAATTATCTTCCCTACTGGAAGAGCCAGGATAAGCAACTGCTGTGCACATTGGAATTTCTACTTGAATTTGCTTCCTATTCCTCTGAAAGATGAAGAAGAGTGTGTTGACTCGCTAGACTACGGTTTCCCTCCTTTCTGAGTCTGACTTATACGCTAGGCAGTAAAAATATAAACACATTTATTCCCGCTTTAGGATTCATTTCATCGTAACAGTACACCTACAGTTTTATTTTTTACATTACAATGCATCATTTCCCCAAATCTTTGCTAATTAATACATTCTCAAGCTATGCTATGCATCTCTTTCCATCTTAGATCCCTTGTCTTTCCTTCTCTACGAACCTTATTCACAGGGGGCAAGGCCTGGCTTCACCAAATGAGGCCTGGCAAACACGGAGGCAGGAAACACAGGGGAGAATGAGTCTGTCAGACTCATTTTCTTCTAGGTTTTACTGCTGAATGTTTATTTCAGATCTGGGAGGAAGCATAGTGGCTCCATTCCATTTCCTTGCCTGCATAACCCACTTGGTGCAGAGCCCCACAAATTCACTTTTCACTTTCACTCCATCAAGGAAATAAAAATGTTTCCATAGGCGGAATACAAACTTGGATCTTTTTTTCCAGTCCTCAGATTCTTTCCTTGTTTATGTTGTTGCCATACTGAATTCTATGGTTAGACCTTTACACTATCAGAAAGCAAAATTCCATGATGCTTTACTTTCTTTTGTCCTCTCCTGTACATTTGGTTCTGTATCACCCCCTTTGTTTGGGGAAGCACTATTTCTGCAGTGCCCTGCCAGGTGCAGCTCCCTGGGCAGACAGGCAACCCCTTTGGAGCCATCCCACAAAAGTCCTTCCACGCAGACTCCACAGAAAAACCTTGGTCTCCTGAAATAATACAATTGATAAAGTCTGTCTGCTTTTCCACTTTCCCAGAGACGTTTTTTGCTTTTCAGGAGAGAAGGGAGGAGTTTCCTCAGAATCTTCCGAGCGCTCTGAGAAGTCTGGCTGGCTCCAGGCGCAGGGCTGCTACGCCTGCTTCACCGCTTTCCTCCTTCTGACAGTACTACTTTTCAATGCCAAATGGGGACTATTTAAACACTAAACTGAAAGATATTCTGATGAGTTTAGTATTAAATGATAACAGATGGGGCTGCCCTAAGCTTTAGGCACCAGGAACAAAGCCCAATTTTAGATACAAATTACTTATTGAGAATATTTATAGACAGCAAACTCCTTGGGCACATGGAGCAGCCCTGTGAAATTACAACGCAAATTAATTGCTTACCTTTCAACTGCTAGAGACACATGGGTACATTGTCTCATCTGTGCAGGAGAACTTCCAGTGCAACTCAGTACTGGATGTAACCTCACTTTACAGCACTGCCGAGCACCTAGCTATCCCTCCTGAGCAACACTGCTTCCTGGCAGTAGGATGGCAAATGGGAATAAGCTGAGGAGAGATGGATGGGGGATCCACCACTGTGCCTCGACAAGTGCTTTCATCAACTAAACTTTTAAAAATATTTTGGTCTTAAAATAGTAGTGGGTTCCCTGATGACAACAGGTTTGGATGTGTGAGGTATTCTGTTATTCACCAGCAAGCGAAAAATGGCACCAAACCAAATTTCAGAATAACTATCTGCTTTTCTTCCATAGCGCGAGGTGAATGCTACCTCTGGGAGAAAAACTGTGAAGTATAGTCTGAAGGAAGAAGGAGGACAAAAGAAAAAATAACTAGAAAATAAGAAAGAGTGGCTGTAAAGGTCACAGTGTAACGAAACAGTTCCTGGTGAATATATTTTTCATTGAAACATAATATCAGAAAACTGTGCAGAGTCATGTACTTTTTGCATGCAACATTGTATCAAATTAAAATTTGTTATAACCATCGTGTACATTAGGTTAGCGATAACAAAAACGTAACTCAATATCTGGCATAAGGAAAGAGCGAGCAACCCGAATATCCATCCAGTCATGTTAAAACCAAGCTGTGACACTACTGTTGGAAGACACCAAAGCAAGCAGTTCGGTGTTGTAATCCTTCTCGAGTAAATATCTGACTGTATCAAACAGCAAATCTCAAAGGAAGTCTCTGTGATGAGGTAGTATTATTGCTCATTCATAGTGCCTTGAATTTGCTGTACTTAAAATAGACACTTGTACCAATGGCCTTTTTATTATCCGAAGGGGGAAAAAAGAAATCACATATACACCAGTCCTTTTTCTTTCTGCTAGCAAAGGGAGGCAATTCGATCCAACATGGGCTGAAACCTGAGTAGGTCACTGTACACCATGATAAAATTCCCCAACCCCTGAGCCAAATTTCCCTGAGGGGGCCCTCCTACTTCGCCTTTACTTTCCAAGCTGACTTTTCCATTCCCTCTCTCGTCTTTTCCTCCCCTTCATCTCTTTCATTTCCCCTACCTTAAAGCCTTGATATCTGATCTGCTGCTGATACTCAAGTTACAGTTTTTACAGCTTAGGCTGTCTATTGCTGTATACATTCCTTTCTTTCTGCTCTGCCGTGATTACTTACCAGAGCTTATTTTACACTGGTCCAGATGAAAGCAGTTCAGATGAAGGGAAACAGTCAGCCTGTTTGAACGTTACAGATACAAACCTACACAAGGGCACATTGTGCTCCCTCTGTCATTTCACTGCAAACATTTTGCACACTGTAACCAATTTGTTACATTATTGTATTCTCTGGGTTTATTAAGAACAACTAGACATCTTAATGCACCAGCAAAGAAAAAGGGTAAATGATCGCCACAGGATTTTAACTTTCTCAACCAGTCAAAAATTCAAACTACTTTCTTTTCCTCCCCCCTCTTTTTCCCCTTCTTAGATGATAGCAGCCTACTGTCCTACTAAAAATGCATAGCATATATAGCACAGTTTACATTGAAAGGTGGGCTACGGAAGGTTCTGCCATCAGCTGTCTCATTCTCAACCAGGAATTACATGGGTTCAAAATGCCCTTTCTACTCGCCTTTAGTTTTTAAGTCAGTTGAAATCTTGAGGTTCCTAACCTTAAGCAGTTACCCATGGTTAAAAAAGGGAAACTCTCTACACAAAGGTTAATGCCAGTGTTTAATACCAAAGCATTAGTTTAAAATTGTGTAATTTTTCTCCTTCACACAATGTTGTTTTTGTTTCTTCCTCACCCTTTCAGACAAACATCTGTTATACTGTAGAAGAACAACTATCTCCCAAACCGCTGAGTGTGCCTGCAGCCAAAGTAAACAAAACAAACCCAGAGGATCCAGCACAGTCAGCCTTTATATCCAGCCAGGATAACATTTCACATGTTTTGATTAAAATTAGCTAATTTGTAATTCTAGAACCTATGAAACTTAAAAGCTGCAATCCATATAGATCGCATTAGGCGATGCTCTGAGGGGCCAATGCCCTGTACTACAGACCTCTGCAGTCTTCAAAACTATGTGGGATCACAATGAGCAATAACTCTCCAGCGGCTGCACAGAGCCCTCTCCGAAAATAAGATGTGTCACATATCTCACAAAGAAAGATCCCGCTCCTCTGGACTTGAAACTACTACAGTTTGTTTCCAAAGAGATGCACCAACACATTATTTTGTTCGTGCCCCTAATACTACTCTTGTCCACATTTACACTTGAAGTGCACACAGAACCATGTACATGCTCATCACGCAGGCAGCAGGAGCAAGAATGCCTGCCTTAGGCAGGAAAGGGCACCTAACCGAAATTAGTGGTGTGCAAAAGAGGGGAGAGGGGAGGGGACTGTGCATTCCCGTTTAATTTTATATTGGGAGATCAATGCTCCGGAAAGCAAAGATATTTTCACTAGGCACCCATGCATATTTATACACTCGCCTATATAGCATACATACTATGTGAACGAGTGACATTTTCCAGGCAGTCTTCCACTTACAATCAGCCTTTTAATAAATGACATATTCAAATTAAATCTCAGCAGCTTTATCTCGTAGCCAGACTATGCTGTTTTAGTCACTTTATCCGCGCATTTAACAACAACAAGTTCAGCTGAAGTCTAGCAATACATTGTTACCAACTTTGGGGAATTAGAGACATCAAACAAACAGACACGGAACAGACGTGGAAAACAGGCGCAAAAAATAGGACCGGTCAAGCCTGGAACAGCGACCTAACGATAAAAGAAGTTCCAAAATAGCGGTTTTGTGCCATCGCAGCCATCCCGACATCTGGAGCGGCCGCCAAAGCACAGCTGGACTGGCAGCGGTTGCTATCGGGCAGGACAGCCCTCCGCGCGGTAAATACGCTTCCATCAAAAGCAGCCCTCGGACAAGCCACCTTCCAGCGACACCTCTGCGCTGCCATGAACCGCGGAGCGAAGCGGTACGGCAGAGGAGGAGGCGAGAGGGAGAAGGAGAGAAAAGGGGTCTCGGCGCTGAAGTGCGAGACTGATGCACGGCTCAGACCGCAACGTTTCACTTTGACAATTTAATTACACAGTTGCAGCTGGCTACTGAAAAAAGGACAGAAATACAGTGTTTAAAAGAAATCCCTTTCTTTCCTAACTTTAAAGGCTTCCCAGCTACCTGAGGGGGTGGCTATAGAAAGAAAGCAAAAAAAAAAAAAAAAAAAAAAAAAAAAAAAAAAAAAAAAAAAAAAAAAAAAAAAGGAAAAGCTCATCATTGGCACCCGAGGAGCTTAAAAGCCCAACGAGAGAGAGTTATTTTTAAAAAATAAATAAAGCTGGTCAATGAACAGGATTTGCAGCCTGTGAATTCGTCTCTGTTTGCAGCCCAGGAGGCGGAGTTGAGACACATTCAGTGCATCCTACAAAAAAAAAAAAATGACAAGAGATCCTTNTCAAGGAAATCAAAAAAAAAAAAAAAAATGACAAGAGATCCTTTCTTATTTCATCTCCATGCTCGGAGGCGGGGGGTGCGGGGGGGGACCCCGCTCCCGTCCCCATCACAGACACCTACCTTCATCTCCTCGTTGATCTCCCGCTTCACCGGGTGAGCCGGCTTCCTGCTCCTTTTATTTTCGGGAGGTCTCCCTTCTTTCTCCATTTC